>BJCM01018341.1:0-15737 GCA_018326385.1 Flaveria bidentis
TATTATGGTTCCCTATCTCATTTTCCAAGAGCAACAAGTTCTGGATCCTAGAGTCCTTCCCTGCTGAGAATGCATAGTTCTCTGAGTCCATAATGAATTAGTATCAAACTTGAAAACCAAACTGTGTGTGCGACTGGGAGAGGCGACTAGGGGACGACTGAAACACAATGGTGCGATTGAGCTTAGTCGTACGACTGGGAAGGCGATTAGGACTGTTGTGTGAATGAACAGACCGACTAAGTCAATCGTGCGATTGAACGAACGTTTGAGTTCAATCATACGATTGAACTGGGCGATTGGAGTTCAGTCGTGCGATTGAGTTAATCGTGCGGCTGAGACTGCTGAAATCAAAATTTTCACACACTTTGACCTAAAAACGCAATTTTTGACACCCTAGACGGCTGCAACTCAAAAAAGACTCAATTTTCAGAACATGCACACGTAGAAAACTGAATTTTGAGCAGAAAGAACGAATCTTTTCGCTTAAAAACGTTGATTTTTTCAAAAACAAGATTGAATCCACGAAGATTCAAGAGCCAAAGCTCTGATACCACTTGTTAGGACCGACGGCGTACGGAGTACTAACAGATTCAACGTGAAACCAGATCAAATAGTCGGAATCCTATTTGATTGGCGATCCAATTAGAGAAAACATTAATCCGATCAATCCTAACGATTTGAATACTTTAAGAATAGACTTGGAATGATCAGAAACGTTCTATGAACTTGGAAGGGACGAACTGGACGAACTTGAACGACTAGGGTTATGAATTCTCAAAGACTCTCTTTATTCGATGAATTAAGTGGTATTTATAGGTTACAGTCTTCATTCGTACGACTGAGCCAAGCGACTGGCTCAGTCGTGCGACTGAGTCATACGATTGATTCATTCGTCAGGTTCAGTTGTGCGATTGGCCCATTCGCATGGTACAGTCGTGCGACGGAATCAGATTACTTAGTTAAACACATTCTTGAACCTTTAATGATTTAAAACATGTCTAACAACTTCAAGTCTATATAACATGTTCATATATGCGTGTATCATTACATAATATCAATATATATATAACATTAAACAATCAACAAACATTCACAAAAGAGTTTTTCATTTCATAGATTCAATATTACATATGTGTTACAGGATGAAAGTCTATTACATTTAAGATCACTAGACTAGAACTAGGGACATGTGTACCAACATAAGTCTCACCCTTCCACAAACAACATTGTAGATGTTGATACAGGGGTAAGAACAAGAGGACAAACCCACAATGCAAATGTTTGTCTTAACTTTTGTTTCTTGTCTCAGATAGAGCCAAAGAAAATTGATGAGGCTCTAAAGGATGGAAGTTAGGTTGAGGCTATACAGGAGGAGCTGCTTTAATTCAACAGGCAAATGGTTTGGAACCTATGTCCTCTTCCTCAAGGGAAGACTACTATTGTGACCGAATGGGTGTTCAGGAATAAGAAGGATGATAAGGGACTTGTCATTAAGAACAAGACAAGACTAGTTTTTCAAAGATATACTGAAGAAGAAGAAATTGTCTACACAGATGTCTTTGCTCATGTAGCAAAACTTGAGGCTGTGAGGACATTCCTAGCTTTTGCTGCATACAAGAAATCAAGGTCTATCAGGTTGATGTCAAGTGTGCTTTTCTTTATGAGGTGATTGATGAAGAGGTGTATGTTAGACAACCACCTGGGTTTGCAGATCCTAATCATCCTAATTATGTCTACGGGCTTGATAAAGCTCTTTATGGGTTGCATTAAGCACCAAGGAAGTGGTATGAGACTCTATCACAGTATCTCTATCAACATGGCTACAAGAGGGGTACTATAGATAGAACTCTCTTCCTCAAAGGAACAGGAAATGACATAATGATAGTTCAAGTATATGTGGATGACATTATCTTTGGTGAACTAATTCAAAGCTCTACAAGGACTTTGAAAAGCTCATTAAAGACAAGTTTGAAATAAGTGCCATAGGGGAACTCAAATTCTTTCTAGGAATTCAAGTGAAGCAACTTGAAAATGGCATCTTCATAAGTCTGTCAAAGTATGTTTATGACATACTTAAAAGATTCAGTATGACTAATTTTAAGGTTGATAAGACATCTATAGCTAGAAACCACTCCCTTGGACCTGATCTTGAGGAGGAGTGTGTTGATGAGCATCTCTTCAGGGCAATGATTGGGTCTCTTAGGTATCTCACAGCTAGCAGGCCTGATATCATGTGTGCTACATGTATTTATGCAAGATATGAAGCCAACCCCAAGATGTCACACCTAACCACTCTCAAAAGAATTATAAGATATCTCAAAGTTGCTCTATCAGTTGGCCTTTGGTATCCAAAGAACTCTGACTTCAATCTGTATGCTTATATAAATAGTGACTATGGTGGCTGCAATATTATTGCAAAGTCTACATCTGAGGATGTCAATTTATTGGTGGAAGAATAGTGTCTTCGCAATGTAAGAAACAATCATGTGCATCTGCATCAACTGCTAAGGCTGAATACATTGCTGCTACAAACTGCTGTGCTCAAGTGATTTGGATTCAAAATCAGATGTTGTACTATGGATTCAACTTCAAGTAGACTCCCATCCATATAGAAAAAAATAGTGCTATCTCAATCATAGAGAATCCTATACAACACTCAAGGACACAGCACATCAATATCATTTGATTAAAGATAACTTTGAAAAGGGATTAATCAAACTATTCAAAGTTAACACAAATAAACAATATGCTGATCTGTTCACCAAAACTTTTTATGAACAAAGATTCAAATATCTTGTATCAGTTATTGGGATGATTAACTTTGAGTAGCTTTTCTTAAAATCTTAATCATATTATTTCTAAAACCTGTGTGTCCTAAGCAATCTATTTTATCACTTTCATAAGCCCTTGTTCTCTTTGGAAGTAAAATTTTTTTAAAAGACGTTCCTTAGGTTTTTGAAAATTTTGATCTCTTTATCCTTCAGAAAATTTAAAATTACCTTCGGAAGAAACTTATGTCTTTGCAAAAAAATACCTACTTAAGTAGTTTTACCTTCGGAAGAAATTTCTAAAATATCTTCCGAAGTTTAAAATCAACTTAAGTACTTGTATGTTTTATAAGAACAAATTTTCTTCCGAAAAAATTTTCTATCGGAAGTTTTTGTTCTTCTTAGAATAAACACTCTGAGTTCTAAAATCTTTTCCGAAGCAAAATTCTCAAAAATAATTGAAATATCTTCCGAAGTCAATTTTCCTTCGGAAGACTTCTTAACTTCCAAGAAAACTACTTTTTGGGCAAAAGAAAACTACTTTTTCAGAGGTGGGACCAACTTCCAGATTTCAAAGTTTATCCTCTTTCATTATCATTGTCTCAAATCCTTTTCACATATAAACCCAATGGTTCCCCCCTCTTTCACTATCTTCTTCATTTGCATTATTCCTCTAACCTAAATTCTCCCAAACCGCCTTTGTTCTTCATCTTCCTTCACCCATAAGCTTCTCAACATGGCCAATCTAAATCTGAAAAACAACCTTGATTTCTCCATGCAACTTCACAGGCAATACAACCAGGTTGCTCTGTTGAACTCTAAAAAAGATGATAGTTTCTCAGAGATTTGTCATTTTCTAGCTTTGTCAGACTACTTCAGCTCCCTCACCATTGATCCTACTCTCTATGAGGATCACTTACTTGAATTTCAGAAGACCTGCCAAGAGGTCATTATGGACGGGGAGAAGGCATTGTCTAACACAGTGTAGGGGAGGACAATCTTTGTCACTCCAGCCATCATCAACAATCATCTTCAGCTAGATGATGAAGAAGGTGAATTGTCTTTTCCAAAGGAGGCTATCAATCATTCCTTTGAGCAGATGGGCTATGAGGGAGATTTCTCTGTAAAGACCTTTAGGAAAGGGAAGGTCTTATCCTAGTGAAAATATGTGCTTCATGTGGTTATCCACAGCTTGTCCAACAAGCATGGAGGGTGGGACCAGATTCCTAAGGATCTCTCCTTCATAGTGCATGGAATGGTTTAGGGGGTCAAGTTTAGGTACTCTTGGTTTGTTTATACCAATTTAGTTGCTAAGTTGGACTCCTTGGAGTATTACATTTTTCCTAGATATGTTGAATACATTCTTTTAGTGAACTGGGCTCACAGTTGAGGGAAACAGGTAATATTCTTAAATTAGGACAGATGAAGCACAACATTTTTAAAATCTTGAAGAAGCCAACTGTAGGCTTCTTAGGGGTAGAAACAACCCTTGTATACAAAATGTTAGAGCTCATTGTTCAAGGTGACAACCTAGCAACACAAGCTAGTGTTGAACCAATACCTTCTACCTCCTAACCACCAAAAAGACCTCAAATCACCCACACCTACAAAAGAAAATCCTAACGAACCCCTGCTCAAGCTATTGAGTGTGTGCAGGCCCCCACACACTCACCCATACAAGAGGAAGTGGATACTAGAGCTCCCACTTCTCCTGAGGAGAAAACCACTCCCATCTCGTCAAGAATTAGTGTTGAGGTTCCTCATGGTTAGCCTGATGAGCTCACAAGCCTAACTACCTTAAGCCTTCAATCTAAGTCTCAACACTCTGGTGAACAAGCTTCAAGGGAAAGTTACCATTTCCAGCCTTTAGACTTAAGCCACCCATTCCCAACCTTGACTTCTATACTAATGAAGACTTAGGTTTCAGTAAGTGTCATGAGTCTCTCTACTCCTCCTTTAATCAAAACGAGATAAGTGCTCCTAAGTCATCTATGTCTAGTCCACATCAGTCACATACCTATTCAGGAAATCCATATGGAAGAGGTTCTCACTTTAGCAAGTGATTATATCATTAAGACCTCAACCATGACAACTCAGCCCATTGACACTCAATTGAAGTTGTCAATGTGTAGAGGAAAACCATTAGCCAAGAACTCCATGCTAGTGGTGAGAGAGAAGACTTTGGTCCAGTTCTCTCATCACCCATGGTTCTTTTGATAAAGATGAAAGGAATCTGAGGATAAAGGTGCAAAAAATATCAAAAACATGCACCTACCTAGTCTCTCAGGTTAGTCATCTTGAATCTTTAATGACTACCCTGAACAATAGGACCAATGATCAGCAACTTAAGATATCTTATCTCAGGGAAAAACTAGTTGGGAGACCTTTAAGAAAAGCTCAAATAGGAACACATGAACCTATGAATGTGATTGGTCTAACCTCTAGCTCACCTATGCAAGTGGGTGTTGCTATCAAAAAGGGGGTGAAAGTCATCACAGACACGGAAACCTAGGTGTTCTTCACAGAGCATGGACATTGAGGACTCACCATCTTCAGTTGCAACCGTCCATACTCAATAACTTCCTCAAGTTCACATTGATGTGGACTCTATAGACTCCTTCATCCAGTGTCTTTTTGAAAAATGTATACCAATGGTAGGGTCATCTCCACCTAAAGGAACTTCCAACTACATCATAGGTTAGATGTATGATGCAAACAGAAAAGCCCTTATTCTTCAATGAGTTCAAGGGCAACAAGAAGTCTTAAATTTTAAGACTTTGAACTACTATGAAGGTCTTGACATTGTCAACATGCCACTTGTCAATCCAAGCCAATCTAGATAGTCTGACAGGTTGGCACAAAGGATTCGGGACAAAATTACTAAATAGTTCAGTGTAAGAAGGAGACAAATACAATTAGGTAATACTATTGGTCAAGACGATGTTGAGGCAGACCCTAAGATTAGCTTCAAAGGGGAAACCATGACTGAAGGCCCAGTGGTAGAGCCTGAGAGCTCTATCACACCTACAACTACTTCAACAATTCATCCCCTCAGTGAAGCACCTGTTGGTGAAGGTGTATCACAACCTCTCTCTAGCAAGAGCTTGGAAGCTACACCAAGAAATGAAGGCCAAAGCTCTCTCCACCCTGAGTCTCAAAGGTCTGTGAGTGACAATGGGAAAAGGAAAATGAATCCTAAGGAGATTCAGGAGGAGGGGAGAGAGAGAGAGAGAGGAAGAGGAAGCTAAGGAGAGAAAATTCCTTTGGGTCTGCAAGATTCATGGAAGCTACAATCAGGGCAGCCCCCAAACCAAACACTCAAGATGATAAGTTAAGGGCAGTCTGGATTACTTACCTGCAAACTAGGATCTATGACATTGATGAGATTATATCTCTCCCCTTAGAGGAACTTAATTAACTGGCTGAAATGGAATTGTTAAGTGAGAGGAAGGAAGTAGAAGATGCAAGGATATTTCTCCAAATCAAAGTGAAGAAGAGACAAAAGAGATTGTACAAGCATGTTCCCATTCTCTCCCCAGTTGAAGAAAGTCCTGCATAAGAGGTTGTGGCTCCATGAGAACCTCAGGGAGGCAAAGAAACAGATAGGCAAAACATGATCAACTACTTGAGTGCCACAGGTCTCTACCATGCATCTCCATTTCTTCCCTTTTCCTTTGAGTATACAGAGTTTGAGAAATAACAAAAAATAGCAAAAAGAAAGATGTGGGAAGATGCTGGAAGGTCAAGAGCTATCATCTAGAAGAGAATGAAGAAGTCTGCTGACAAACAAAGGATGATGAGTTTCTTGAAGCTATATGGATTCTCCATAAGGATACTTGGCCCTATCTCTCTGTCTACTATGGATGAGCACGTCAGGGTGATCAACCAGAAGATCAAAATAGGAGAACTTGTTGACTTACACTCCCCACAAAGTCAGGTCCCTCAAGAAGTGGAGTTTAAGGTTGAACAACCTAAGACAACACAACCTAAACCTCTTGCTGGGCCTCAGCAAGCATCAAAGTACTAAAGTAGAAATGCTTCGGAAGTTTTACACCTTGCACTAGAAATATTCTAAGTGTAAAAACTTCCTAAGCCAAGACTAATATCTTCCGAAGCCAACTATGAAGTCTTCTAAAGCTTCAGAGACAAAGACTTCCAAAGCTTCAGAGGCAAAGTCTTCCAAAGCCAGTTTATGAAGACAGACTTCCAAAGAATTTTTTGAACATGCTTTTATCTAATTTACTTTTCCATAAAGCTGGACCACCTTTCTGTTGTAACTCTATTTGACTCACCAACATTCATAAGTTGGTGAAAAGGTCCATGCTTTTGGTAAACTATACATCGAGGTCTTGAGCTTGAGCTTTCTACTTTATGTAGTTAATCCTATTTGTAATATATTAGAATATGAGCTATGGCATGTTATAGTCATTAGTCAACAAACAATCTGCCTTTTGACTCTACATTTGATTTTGTTGTAAGTCTTATGTATCCAGTTGGCCTTCAAAGTATGGCCGGTTGTATCATGTAGTATATGTATCTCAAGTACTTGTAACTTTTCATTATTCTTTTCTAACACTTTGTAATAGAACTTTAGAAACAATATACAACATTCTTGAAACCAAAATACTTGTGTTGTTTGCTATCTTGTTTTGTCTCTCATTTACTTGTGTTCTTAGCATCTTTTAATTTAGTTAACCAGTTCCCTATTTGATGTGTTAAGTGTTCTAAAGAACTTTCCTTAATTGTGTTTTTGTGTTGTAAAGTGCATCACCCCTTTTAACGGTCATGCCTGAAGACTTTGTCTTTGGATGATGGAGTTTCTCTTTGGATGCTCTTTCCGATTTGACCTTCGGAAGTTCTTCTTTTGCCTTCAATAGTTCTTTTTTTGCATTTGGAAGTTCTTCATTAATTGAACCAAAAAATATTCAAAGTGTTTGTTTTGGTTGCAGAAGCCTTACTTGATCCAACAAACTCCCTCTAGGCTAATGCTACCAAAACCTCACTTGTTTTTGCTTCGTAAAATTTTAGCACCAAGGATAGCAGATAGTTATCTATCTTCTTGTTATTTCCAGAGGTATTGTTGAAAAGTTTGTACAAATCATTTGTAGACAAGGGATCCGGTCTTTCACTTTGAATGATATGTAGCCTTGTTGTGGTCATCTGAAGAGAGTTAGTTGACGGGAGTTGTAGTTGTACTCCCATCTAACTATGGATTCTAATTCAGGGCCTTCAACCATTTGAAGAAAGGCTTTACCTTTAGTTGTTGACCCTTCCTTTTCATCGTTCTCTCTTATCTTCATCTTTTATTTAATATTGGCTCTTGTAGTTAGCTTAGTTAGATGAAGACTGCTTTGATGATTTCTGATGTAAGCAACTACCTTAGAGTTGGATGGATTGGAGAATGATTTTTATGTTAACTCTGTAATGTCAAATCTGTTTGAGTGTAGCAGCGATAAGGCATTGAGCCTGCTTACCTCACCGTTCTCTCTTTCCACAACAAAGTTGTGAGAAGAGTCTTCGAACCCCCACTGAATTATATTCTTTCTAGGAAAGAGAAGTTGAGATGGTACCTTGTCTCCCTTCCTAGTATCAAGTAGAGTCACCAATCTTCTTCTTAGCTTATTTTCTTCTTCCCCAAGGGAGTTGGAATTGGTTGCCAAGAGTTTCATGGCCTGGTCCAGTGTTCCTCTAGGTAGATCAAGGAATTGTTCTCCTGTGAGGGAACATAAGGAGCCACCAATGAAGGTTAGTTTGATGGACCCCTCCTCACAAGAGATACCGCTTAGAGTAATGCAGTTGATGAGTTTCTACTTGATCTCCTTGAATTCTTCTAAGTAAAGTGGTTTTGATGCTTGAGAGGATGACTTAGATAGCTATTAGGTAGGTGAAGATTGGGTTCTAAAGAGTGTTTTGGGTTTAAGGATAAGTAGTGGGGGTGGTTGTTTTGATGGAATAGGTGTGGCAGAGGGTAAGTATGATAGAGAGGGTTCAAGGGTGTATGGCTCAGAAGTTGGCTTAGTTTTGATGGGGAAAGGGAAAGTAGTAGGTTGAGGTTGTGGGATAGGTGTTAGTTTAGAAATGATCCCCTGTACTTTTCTGTACATCTTTCCTCCTTCATGGGTGAATGTCAGCTTTGATATCACTAACATGTCATTGAAACGTCTTCTCAGACATGGGACCCACTTGCCTGCTAGAGATGCCATGGTCCCTGAGATAATCTTTCATCCAAACTTTGTCACCTATCTTCTTGACTGCTGCAAGTTCAGCTTCTTCCTTTTTCTTCTTCATTTCTCTTAGCTTTTCCTTAGCAGCCTTCCTTCTCTCTTTCTCCATTTGATCTTGTTCTTTCTTGAAAAGCCACAAGATTGTATCATTGCTGTGAGGAGTTTGTTCCTCAAGAGAGAATCCATTGGAGCTTAGGAAAGCTATCCTTTAACTCCTAAACTACTGGTTAGCTTATTCTTACTTTCTTAACCTTTCTTCCTCTAAGGCAAACCTTACTGCTTCTTCCTGTTCTTTTTGTAGCATGGTTGCCTTTTCCAACTCAATCAGCTCCTCAAGTGGTAGCACGAGCACATCTTGACTAATAGCTTCTAGATTGACATGTGTGTCAATGATCTCCACCCTCCTTTGATTGTTGATAGCCTCCTAGTTGGCTACGGTTGCTTTGCTACTTGCAGCTAGTAGCCTCCTAGAGGGGAGTTTACCTTTGCTTTTTAGTTTCTCCAATCTTTCCTCCTCTAGAAGTTCTTCCACAGTCATTGCATGATCAATATTTGTCACTTAACACAATGTTTTCTCTCAAACTCACCTAGAACAACACTCGGGTAAGGATAGAATCAGTAAGAGTTGATCACAATATAGAAAGTAGTAAAAAGAACACAAGAAGTAATTTTCAAGGTACTTTTATATATTGCTTCTCAACTCAATAATAGAAGACTCTTACAAGCATTGTGGAATGAGTTACAAAGAGAACCTATATATAATACTACCACAGCCGGATATACTTTGATACCATCTGGGATCCTTTAGCTAAAGCCTATATTACAAGACTATAGTTTAAGGTATCTCGGATAAAGTCTTATCTGAGATATGGTAGTAAGGTATATCCCTGACTTACCTTTTGTCACCAACTAAAGTTGGTAACATGTACTATCATAAAAAGGTGAACAGTGGAATAAAGTATGGTCAACTACATGGCTCTTTAGGAAGATGCCATTTAGATTCAGAGGTCTGCAGTGGAGTGTCAGAGACATACTTGTGTACACTGGTTCATGGCAGTGTCTTCCGAAGGTTAAATGGCTTCAGAAGAGTAAGTACTTTAGAAGCCACTTATACTTCGGAAGAGGCTGCTTCTTCCAAGGCTTGGAGACTTCTTCTTTTCGTCATACTTCGGAAGTGGTCTTAAGGTTATTCTTCTAAGACTTGAACTTTGGAAGTATGCACTTGTCTTCAGAAGTAGAGTTCTGTCTTTGGAAGTCGATCTCTTACTTGCTCTTCGAAAGAACTCTACAACCTTCGGAAGTTCCGTGCTAAGCTTCGGAAGCCTTTGTATGCAGTACCAAAATTATCTAAGTACATCTCTTTACCCTTCAGTACATATCTTTCCTTTTTCCCAACCGGATGTCAGCCTTGATTTCACTAACAATCTGTGAGCTTCCTGGCTGCAGAGACGCCATGGGCCCGAAGATAGTCTTTCATCTAGGCCATTTCAGTGAGCTTCCTGGCTGCAGAGACCCTAGCTTCTTCTTCCTTCTTCTTCTTCTCCTTTGTCTTTTCTCTTGTAGCCTTCTTTCTTTCTTTCTCCATTTGATCCTGCTCTTTGTTGTAGAGCCAGAGGATCGTCTCATCATTGTGTGGAGAGAGTTCTTGAAGATTAAAGCCTCTGGAGAGTAGAAAGTTTATCCTGTCTCTCCTTAGCTGTAATTCAGCTTCCTTCTGTTATTCTTCTTCTTTCTCCAAGGCCAACATGGCTTCTTCTTCAAGTTTCAGCTGGGTTTCCTTCTCCAGATTCGCCAACTCCTCTAGTTGTAGCAAGAGTGTTTCTTTATTGGCAGCTCCCAATTAGATAGCTGGTCAATGATCTCTTCTCTCTTCTTGTTGTTTACAGCCTCTTGTTTGGCTATAGCTGCTTTTGTACCGGCAGCTAGCAACTTCTCAGTTGGAAGTCCTCCTTTCTTCTTGAGTTTCTCAATCTTCTCCTCTTCCTGAATCTCTTCCACAATCATCTTTCTTTTCCTTTTATCTTTTGAAAAGCCTGACTGTGGTGGTTCTTGGAGAGTGGAGTCTGGTTGTGAGAGAGGCAGAGATGATCTCTGGGATGGAGGTGGATTCAGAAAATCCTTGCTGTTCACCTCAGATGCCATTTCAAGGATTGCATCTGTGATGATCAGTTCCTCGGACATTTTAAACAGTCCTTCCACAGCTTCCATTTCAGCTTCGGAAGATTCAGTTTGTTCTTTTGAGGCTTAAACTTCAGCTTCGGAAATTGGAGGAAATGTAGATTCTGTCCCAACTGTCTCAGTTGCTGGGCCATTAGTCCCTATTTCCCCTTCGAAATGAATCTAAGGTTCCATGTGGACCTTCGGTTAACCAACTTCTTCCACATTGGTAGAAGGTGCAGTAAGCCTTTGAAGCTCCTCAGCTCCAAAGTAAATCATTAAAGCATTAGGGCTTGGCTGATTAGTGGAGGATCTGAACAGAAACATAGTGAAGAGTCTGTAGAGACCGCTGAGCATTTTTGAGTCAATCTAAAGAATAACTTAAGATGGCTCAAGCACTGTGATGATAGGAGTAGAAGATGTTGAAGTTGAAGATTGGATCTATGGTTCCTCAGATATTTGTCTCTGAACATTCTTCCCCTTTTTGGTAGCATCATCTTGAGAGCTAGATGAGCAAGAGGAAGAAGTCAATGAGACCTGAACAGGTACATGCCTAACAGACCTCTCTGTCTATTTCTCAACTAGTTTAGCCTTGAGATTGTCAATCTCAAGTTGTTGAGTGGCAAACCTTGCTTCTAAAGTCTTAACGAAGAATTCAAGATTTGAGACTTTAGATAGAAGGTCTTGAATGAGGAGTTGCATGCTTCCCTTATCTTCTTTTGAAGAATCATGCGGAGATAAGGTAACATACCTGGTATGTTCAGCCTCACCACCAGATGTGGTTTCTTGGCACCCTGGTTTCCCATACTCAATGATGTCTCTTTCAAAGACATCAAAGGGCTCGGTTTCCGTAGATTCAGTCTAAGATATGTTACCACAGTCCACAAGGTCCATTGAGGCACCTTCTGTAGTAGCAGCTGAATCTACATAAGTCCCCTCCACATCAGTGGGACTCACCTCTGTAATAGGTTGTTGATAGGGGCTAGAGATAAGGGATTTCTCTGGGCTCTGTTGATCTCGAAGAGGGTGTTGTAGATCAACTTCATTGCCATGGAGAGATGTTATCTCTTTATCAGTTTTGAAGAGCAAGTCAGTAATAGATAGGGAGGTTAAGCCTACTGACCCGAGACCTTGGTCAATGTCCACAGGCATTGAGCCTTTGGTGGGGCTGTCCCTAGTTGACTACTCAGAAGAGTGTAGATACTCATTCTGAGGGTTGCTGGTTTGGGTATCGGGCTCTTGAGTTTGAGACTGAGGAGACTCAAAGCCCAAATTGATGTCAAAAGAGAAGGATGGAGAGACCTCTGACTGAGTAGGAGCTCATGTTTCCACTCTAGTCTTTTTGGATTGAACATGAGGGGCTTGTTCAATCAGAGTAGATTGAACAAGGGTTCGTTTGGGGCGTCTTTGATATGTGATGGTGATGGGTGGAGAAGGTTGTGTTTGCATTGTGGTGGAGGTTGCTGGTGTGGGTTCATCACCTTTAGGGTGAATAGGGATGTCACCAGGAGCTATGCGCTCAATCATACCTGGAAGCAGAGTAGTGTACCTTCCAGTGAAGTTGGTGTCCACCTTCTTCAAAAGTCTTAAAGATAGTGGGCCTCATCTGAGGGACAGTTAGAGCAGCTTCTTAGACAAGCATGCTCTGGTCCAACTCACATTTGATTATGTTTTGAATGACTCTGGGATACATAAAGAATGTTTCCCTTTATAGATTCCCAATAAGATTGGTGAACACAAATCTTAAGTAATTGAATCTCAGGCCTCTCACCAATCCATGAACTAAACATCCTAGTTCATATGGATATTGACCCCATCCCCCCGACTTATTTGATAGGTAGTGAAGGACAACATGCAGGAGGAACTTCCAGTTGTAGGAAAAATTGAATTTGTAGACTGTCAACCTGCTTATGTCTCCACCGTATCCCATTAGTATGTAAGTGTTGTCCAAATCTGCCTTAGGGAATTCAATAGGAGCTTCGTCATCATGAAGCTCTAGATGATCCCTGATGAGTTTTTAAGTGATGATCAACTCCTATCCACAAATGCTGGACCTTAGTACACGAATCCCATTTAGGGTTTTGGCTTGACCATTTCCCCAAAATTCGGCCATGTGGTTGGAGTAAACAGTGGGGTTAATGGTAAGAGCAGTGTAGTAAGGTGATTAGGTGAGATAGGAGATGATTTAAGGGAAGTCAGCATCTCTTGAAGAATCAAGAAGTGCGACTTGGTTGTGCTGAGGGTTAAGTGCCATTGGAGAAAGGTGAAAGTAGATTTTGAGCTTGGGTAAAGTTGGAGAGGAGAGAAATTTCTAGGGCAGTAAAATTTGCAAGTAAGAAGGTGAAATTAAAGAGTCGAGATTATTTAAAAGAGGGTGGGAAGGTGGTAATAGGGGTTAGGATAAGGTGATATGATGTTTTACTGGATGAAATGACAGTGGCGGTAAGGTTAAAATCAGTTAAATAATCCGACATCATTAACAAAATCTTTGCTTTTTACAGTGTGGGGCGCAAGAGATTTACGTTATACAGTAGAATCTCTCTTCCGAGTGTAAAACATTTTTGAAGGTAATTTGTCTTCCGAAGGCAATTCTTACTTCCGAAGCAATAACTTTGCTTTTGAAGGTTAGGATTGCTTTCCGAATGGAGAGTGTGTAAGATTCGGAAGTAGATCTGATTTGTAATCAATCGCTTCTTCCGAGACCAAAAACTCTTCCGAGAAGAAAATTATCGTTTGAGAAATTTTGATTTGGAAGATATGAAAATAACTTCCGAGGGTAAATTTCTCTTCGGAATGAATTTACACTTAGAAAAATTTTTAGAGAGATCTTTTGTAACAGGGATTAAATTTTATTGACATAAAACTTACATATTAAAAAGGTTTTCAAAAGAGATTAAGTTAGTCAATGTTTATCATCCCAATAGCTGTTATGAGATACTTAAATCTTTGTTCATCAAAGGCTTTGGTGAACAAATTAGCATATTGTTCATTTCAGTCAACTTTGATTAACTTAATTAGATTTTTATCATGAATGTCTCTAATGAAATGATACCTGATGTCAATATGCTTTGTTTTGGACTGCTTCACCGGATTTTCAGTTATGGAGAATGCACTGTTGTTGTCAATATGGATAGGAGTACTCTTAAAGTTGAATCCATAGTCTAACATCTGATTTTGAATCCATAGTAGTTGAGCATAGCAGCTAGCAGCAGCAATGTATTCAGCTTCAGCAGTTGATGTAGAGACACAAGATTGCTTCTTGTATTGCCATGAGATGATCTTTCCACCAAGAAATTGACATCCTCCTGATGTTGATTTCTTGTCAATGTTGCAGCCACCATAGTCACTGTCAGAGTATCCATAGAGATTGAAATCCTTGTTTCTGGGATATCAGAGACCTAGTTTAGGTGCTCCTTTGAGGTATCTGAGGATTCTCTTAACAGCAGCTAGGTGAGACACCTTTGGAGCAGCCTAATATCTTGCACAAATGCAAGTAGCAAACATGATACCAGGTCTACTGGCTGTGAGATATATCGGATAACCAATAATTGCCCTATACTGATGTTGATCAGTATCCTCCCCCTCAAGGTTAGGACAAAGATTGTGGTTTCTGGGTATGGGTGTCTTGGTAGGCTTACAATCTTTCATTTCAAATCTTTCTAAGATGTCAGAGACATACTTAGATTGATTAATGAAAAACCCTTCCTTTATTTGCTTTACTGAATCCCAAGAAAAAAGTCCATTTCTCCAATGTAACTCATCTGAAACTTTTTCTTCATAATGCTCTCAAAGTCCTTACACATTTGGTCATTTGCATACCAAATATGATGTCATAGACATAGACTTGAACAAGCAAAATGTCCTTTCCAGACTTTCTGATGAAGAGAGTCTTGTCAATGGTACCTCTAGTATAGCCATTCTTCAAAAGAAACTGAGACAAAGTCTCATACCACTGCCTAGGTGCTTCGTGCAGCCCATATAGAGCTTTATCTAATTTACACACATAGTTGGGGTGTTATGGGTCTTCAAATCCTGGAGGTTGGCATACATAGACTTCCCCATCTATATCCCTATATATAAAGGCACACTTGACATCAAGTTGATAGATAGTGAAGTCCTTGGATGCAGCATAAGCAAGGAAGATCCTAACTACCTCAAGTCTTGCAACTCGTGCAAATACATTAGTATAATCAATTCCTTCCTCTTGTGTGTATCCTTGAACTACAAGTCTTGCCTTATTTTTGATGATCAAGCCTCTATCATCTATCTTGTTTCTGAAAAGCCATTTAGTGCCTATTGGTACCTGACCAGATGGTAGCGGACATAGGTTCCATACCTTTTGTCTCTTGAATTGAAGCAACTCCTCTTGCATCGATTCAAGCCAGCTAATATCTTTCAAGGCATCTTCAACCTTCTTGGGTTCCATCTGGGATAGAAAGCATGAGTACAAGCAGACATTCCTTTGATGAGTCTGTCCTCTTGTTCTCACACCCTCAGTGACATCCCCTATGATGTTTTCAGCAGGATGAGTGTTATGAATCCTAAGGCGAGGAATCACTTCCAGTTGCAGAGATAGATCCAGGTTGGA
>BJCM01018405.1:907-19072 GCA_018326385.1 Flaveria bidentis
ATAATATAATCATCCTTTCCGCTGCGTTTTTCAGAAAGTTTAAATGGTTAAACTATGCTACTATGTTTTAACAAACCCCAACATTAATAAACAACTCACAACCTCAACTTGACATAAAATATAAATAAAAAAGAGAAATCATATCAAAAGGCTTACAATGAAGATGATGTTCTTGTAAGATGATTCTCAAGTTGAATCGATAGTCGGTGGTGGTGAGGATAGTAGGTCGAAAAGTAGAATTATAAATAAGAAGGATGTTGGAGGTTTCCGATTTACAAGCGACGTGGGGAGGTTGGCGGAAGCTTCTATTGTAACGGTCGATAACCATAATAACAGTCGAGTTTAAACAGTCAAGATTTGATTTTAGGATATTTCAACGGCCCAGATCATTTACACCGACGGTTACACCCACCAATGGTGATATAATATATAATTAACGTGATAGTACTCTCCTTTTAACTCGTTTTTTGCCCTCAAGAAGTAAGCTTGTTAAAGTCAAGCATCAATTGTTGTCGTCTTGTTTAGTTTTTTAGTTTTCTTTTCAGAGTTTTAACTAGTTTTATACCCGTCCGGTGGTCGGGTACTGTAACACAATATGACATTATATTCAAACTTGTTTTTAACAAAGTCTCTTATATGATTTGTAATTTACTAATTTTATTGGTTGAATTTGGAAATTTTAGTTAGAAAATGCAATGAAATGTCATCTTGGTATCTTAGAATTTACACACTATTTCATACTATAAAAAATCTCATTTAGTGTTTGTAATTAGTATTCTACACTTACATGATATCTGCAATAAAATGTCACCATTTAATAAGTGTGATATATAGCAAAAACAGCAAGCTTGTATGTAATTGAAATTTGTATTGTGATGATATTGTTCTAGTGTTACCCTTGTTGTTTATTTTTCTATTTCATATAGAATTTCTTCTCATTACAAAGGTTTTCTTTAACAGTTACTGTAACAATATTGATTAGTAGTTTTTTGTGTTTCCTTACCCAAAATGAAATGGTTATTTTGCATAATTTGAAATCTAAAAATATCTATAAACAGATAAATGTTTAAAACAAACTATTCCTACCATCTTTTTCACCGGACGTACAATAAATATTTTATAATAATTTGGTTCCGGAAAAGAAAAAGTGATCTATACTTTTATATTTTTTTATTAAAATCATATTATTTAATTAATACTCTTTTTTATTATTCAAATAAGTAGCAACAAACCTATAAATCTTTTCATCTTAGAATATATTTATTTACAGGAAAATATGTTTTTTCCCAGGCATGTGTACAACAAATTATGTATGCCAAACATGATTACAAGATTATCTTTTGTGCACACATAGTGAACGTGATAAACCAAAACCTAAAGGTATTCTTTCTATCAATCGGTTGGAAATTAAAAAAACAATTTGTTATTTTTATCTTTAGTCTTGTATCATTATTACTTATGATTTAATGAATATGTAACGTATAAATTCACTGAACGTGAACACCTTGTTCCTCAGTGGCATCTTTATTTTGCATGTCTGACCAAATGTCAAAACCATGATCTCGTTGGTAGTGTGTGTAACATCCGCCTAAATTCATATTATAAATTTAAAATCCGAACCCATTTTAAATTTTCATTATTAAATTATTTTAATAATTTTAATGGATTAAAAATATTAAGTGTGCAAATTGTTATTATGAATTATTCATAATCTAAACAACTTGTAATAATAATTTACTTAAAAATAAATCTATTCAAAAAGTTATAAAGATTTATTTATTATTTTACGCTAAATGACTAAATGAAAAGTCTTATTAGGTTATAAAATAACTTTTAATATGCTTATAAAGTTTTATTAGTTGTTATGAATTTTTTTAAAATAAATAATTGAATTATAAAATCTACAAGTTTTATGAAAATTAAAAAAATTATTACATATTTAATTTGATTTATTATTGAAACTTGTCTTTATAAATCAAGGGTTTAAATTGTAAATTTCGAAACTTAAATTAAATAGTTTGTGCATGGAATATTAAACTAATAAAGTTCAGGGGTCATAAATGTAAATTGTTCTAAAACCCAAACCGCCCCACCCTCACTCCCGATTTTCCTGCTGCCGGCCGGCAAAGCCGGCGCGGCGCCGACGAACCACAAAAACCGGTCAAATAACCGTGATTTAAGAACCAACGAACACCAAACGATTCGTGAGAATGATTCGAACACCATTGCGACCTTTAATTAAGTTAAAACAACGGTTATGGATCCCAAACAATCCGAGTAACCAAAGCTTTTAATCATAGAGCCGTTCGAACATTAAAACTCTGTAATAATCAAATTAAATGTGTCATGAACGAACTTCGAACTAATATTATGTTGCTACCGAACCCAATTACACCTGAATCACTCTAAAGGCTCTCGAATAATTCCCTCTCTTCATCGCGACCTGCAACCGTAGTGTTCATCAATCTTCTATCGATCTTGGGTGAAATCAACAGAGGGCTTTTCATTAGTGAGCCTATTGGAAACATTTTGTGCAACTAATTTGAATAACATTGACGTTTTCATCACGAACTACTTCCAACGCTGATCGCGGTGTTCTTTGTTCTTCTTTCTATCGAACCTGTATCAATCAAGGTAATTAAACACATCCTCACACTCGGTTTCATGTGGGAAAGAAAAGCCCCATGATTAATTGGGTTAATAACTTTGAATTCATGTTCAATTGGATTGAAATCAAAACTAGGGTTCTTAAGGATTTGGGGATATCTAATTAACCATACTTTTAAGAATTAAAACGCAAATTCTAACGTGGCTGAGAGGCTTGGTACACTGGTTAAGACACTGCATATGCAACATGAGGTCCCGGGTTCGAACCTGGGCTACCCCATGTATTTTTTTAAGGCTTTATGAGTTTATAGAAATTTTTCTATAAATATAAAAATAATTTTTATAAACTTCAAATTTTGTTTTAAGGACACAAATATTTCTGTAGTTTTCCTAAAAATTTAAATAGTTAAATATCTTTGTGTTAAATAATTCAAAAGTTGTTCTTGGTTTATTCTCTATAAATAAAAAGGAATTTTGAACAATCAAATTTATAAATTATACTTGGTCCAAATGTTTTCTTTAAATATTCATCGTTTAAATCACGTTATTTTAAATGAAGATTATTTGAAACATTATAAATCAATAAGTTAAATAAATAATTATGTAAATAGTTATTTAAATAACCATTTAAATAATTAGTTATTCATCTTTTCATTTAACCATGTTATATATAAATAATTAATCAATTTATTCCTTAAACTTTTATTTAAATTATTAAAACTTATAAAACAATATAAGTTTCTATTATTGATTATCATTGTTTTAAGGCCTTAGAAAGATTATTTAAAACAATTAAAGTAACTTTAAATAATTCTATATTATTTTGCAAGCTATATAAATAAGTATTGAATAAATCATCTTTATCAAATTTTAAATAATTAATTTCTAAATTAATTATATCTTTCACACATTATATCTAATCTTTATTAATTCAATAAATTAAATTATTGAATCTTACTATATCATTTTTAGTCTTAACTGATTTATACAATCTTTATTGAACCAAAACGTAAATGATTCATTATTTTATCTAATTATTTAAACCCCCAAATTTCAATTGAAACCCTAGTTCACATCTAATCGCTAATCTTATTATTGAACCTCATTTTGGAATCAATACGTTTAGGTAACTTGTAAAAGAAATCGTTGGAGGCTCGTTTATTTTCTTATCATCATCTTATTTATTTCAAGTGAGTTCTCCATGCTCCCTTTTTACTTTATTTCACACCTTTTGGGGTGAAACATGTTAACGTTATAAACTTACACTTGTAAACATCTTGAAACTTGTAAATGCACATGCAATTCATCTTTACCTTTTGTCATGGTTATTTGTGCTATTGTAAGTCTTATATGAGATACATATTTTGTTTACAATCATTAACTATTGCTAGCCTGACGACGTCTTAGATCTTCGGGCCTGACAAGCTTATTTGGTGCTAAAGTCGATGTATTGCTGACTCCTGATGACGTATGCTTGTTCATCATGGGAACCAAGTACACTTAGCCAATCTTATATACTTGTAATCAAGTCGAGGTTTGGTTGTAACTGTATGTGTTCTATAAGCTTGCTAACTCGTAACCATGGACATGAATTGCTACTTGTAACCTTGTTATATTATATATGAAAACCTTGGAAACTCACCAACTATTTCTAGTTGACGTTTTATTTTCATCATGTTTCAGGTTTGATGCTTAAAGATCTTTTTGTGCTCATATAGGACTTTGACCTAGACTAATTGAAAGACTTGTGTTTTTGGTTGTATCTTAATTGTTATGTTATTATTTTATTTGTCTTGTAATGTTTATTGAATAATGATATTTAATAATATTTCAACTTAATTAGTTCCATGTGCTATGAGCAATCGTCTCTCATTCATCCGCCCCGATGATTCCGCCGTCGGTCGGGGTGTGACAGTATGAACGGGCATCAAAACAAAGATATAACTTGTAATAAAACTTTAAACATTAAATATAAAAACACACATGTATTTATAGATTGAAGATAAAGCTAAATAATAACATATCTCCAAAACCTGCCTTCATTTTCTACCTTTGACTTAGATCAAAATGGAAGAACTTATGTAGATAGTACATGAGTACCTTAACATGACGATCTGTAACATTTTTGATGATCTGCTCACCCATAGCATGACCAACAAAGGTCCTCGAAATATTCTGGAATATAGTATTTTGTGATACATAAAATAATAAATAAAGCATATATGTGGATAGTATATGAGTACCTAAACATGGTGGTTTGCATCATTGTGACCGATCTATTGTCCCATACAATTAATCTGCAATGTTCAAAATAACAAAAGATTGTTAGGTTTAATAACAGTACAAACAAAAGCAGTCTTGTATATTGTTTGTATAAATCGGGCTTGATACAGGGATACAACAACATAAATACCTTAACATGATTGTCTTATTTTCAATTGTCTGTTCACCCAAACCATTAGCATGCATCTTGCAAAATGAGAACCAGTTGATTAAAATTGATAAAATATTATGACAGTCAATAAAGAAGCAGACTTGCATACTGTTTGTATGAAGCCAACATGATACAACTGCAAAAGTACCTTATTCTCTTTATATTTTGTTGTCATAACATTATGTTCCATGTTACGTTGAATTGTCTGACATGTTATACTAAATGTAGGGTAGAGAAGAAGAAGAAAAAAACAACTCACATATGGGAACATAAATGAGAGTTATGCCTTCATTAAATAGAGGTGTAATCAACAGGTATATATAAGCGTTTGTAACATCTCCTAAATTTAAAGTTGTATATCAACTGCACCCCCAAAATTGCAGCAGTTTTAGGCCTAGAATAACTGCTGAAAACCACCCTGGAACCGTCGAGTTTAAACGGTTAGGATTTGATTTCAGGTTGATCCAATGGACAAGATATGTTCTACCGGCGGTTACATTCACGGCTGCTAATATAATATATAATTTTAGTAAATGATTTTTTATTCTTTTATAAAATAATTACAAGGGCACTATATATAGAAAATACCATATCTTGATTTGAATATCTTTCACTTCGTCTCTCTATCAACACACTTTTAAAACAATGAGTTAGTCATCAGGATATGTTGATGTTATCATTCGTTTTGTTATGTGACTCAAGTGGTCTCTAAAATCCCTCTAAAAAGCTAGCCATTATCATTGGTTAGGCTGCTTTAGACATGATCAATTGTCCGTCAAAATCAACAAACCAAAAAAATTTCAACTCCAAAAACAAAAACAAAAACAAAAAGATGTATCGAAAAACCTTTTAATTGTGGCCTTATATAATCATAACATTGATGCACCTCAGAACCCTCCAGTTGTGAAATGTGAAGACCCTCAAGTTCATACACCTCGCAGTTTGTTCAAAGTGATACTTGCCATCATCTGTATTGCATGTTGGTATATACGAAAGTCGAGGAATGAGCTTACTTTTAATCAAAAGAACGTGTGCCCTTCTTAGATTGAGGAGTATGTTAAGGTGTTAAACTCATTATGGGTTAAATCCGGAATGAAGAGCTTCGGAGTGGTCGATAGGGAATCTTTTTAATGGAGTGAATCAAATTTTGTATGGTTTATCAATGCTTTGTATTATTGAGATTATTTTCATTTCTCTTCTCTTTTAACAGTAAATGTGCGATCTAATTCGGAGGATATGTGTTATTTTTACCGGTCCCACCTATACGTTTCCCAGCGGGGACCGTATAGAACACTTGGATAATCTCAAAGTCGTGAAGATCACTTTCAGATCGAAATTATTCGGTGGTTTACCCGAATAAATCAATTGGATACAACTCAGATGAGATCAAAAATTTGTATGTTATAATGTGTGAATTTTGTGAGCCAGAAGAAGAAGAATTCGAGAGAAGAATATGATCAAAACTTGATAATCCAATTCGGTTTTGGAGGGAAAAACTGTTATTCGGCAGTCTAATTAGTTTTATTTTTTATTTTAAATAACCATTAAAATATACGTATTTTCCACTCGAAGTTCACATGTTTGGAAAATCGATTCGAAATACATTTTTTAATAAAGTCATTTTTACCAAAATAAAAATTTTCCAAACTAACCTGACAGCTCGACCCCGTCCAGGGACTGTTGCCCCTTGGACCCCGCTACCAGGGGCGTTGCCCCCTTGGAACCCCCATTGCTTAGGGACTAGCTTCACCATAAGAAGGTTTTCAATATCGAAGATCATAATACACTCAAACAAGCGTGCACTCCGCACCTCCTAACTTGTTTAATGGATATTATGATCACATTGGTCATTAGTCAATCAAATTAATTAAAATATATAACAGACTGCACCCCCAACCCTGTCAGGAAGAAACCCATTGCTAACTAAACCCTCGGCTCAACTCTGAGTATTTTTGCTTAGAGTGAGACTTGAACTCATAACCTTCAAATATTAACATGTTATAGATAGCTCATCTTAATCACTTGAGCTAAGAATCATCGGTTCGTTTCTATTGTATCTTTAAGATTTGTAGTCTCTTGCCCTTATTTGTTTTCTTTAAATGTGTTTAAGATTTGTAGTCTCTTGCACTTATTTGTTTTCTATAAATAAAATCCTAACCGTTCATTTAAAAAAGATAGTTTTTGTTTCCTTCCTGAAAAACAGCACCACGTTAAGACTGACTTGGGTTGTGTGACACGATAAAAATGAAGAAATAATTTGAGAAGTGATGCGTGTGCATTGTACGGCAGCATACAAGTATTGGGTATCATTAAGCCACGTGGACATATTAATTCATGAGCGTTATCTTTTCAATCAAACAACCAAGCAACCAACCACTTTTATCATCTCTTCCATTTTCATTCTCATTTTTATTTCCATTTATAAACCAAACATAATTTCCATTTCTAAACCAAACATAATTTCCATTTCTTCACACACACACACACACCTGCTATTGATTGTTATAGTTAATTTACACACACTACACTACGTCTCCTTTCCATTCATCTTTCGATTCAGATCAATTTACAACTTCTAATGCATGGAGCACTAGATAGTACAGGTATGTGCTTCTGAATTTCAAGATTATCGCTCTGGAAGTGGAAATTACATCCATCTCTATTTTTGGAAAGCTTTTAATCTATTCTATAATTGTATTATGCATCTATTTTTGCGATTAAAGTATTAAAATACATCAATTAAGTATTTAAAAACTGCTTTATTTTTTGGATGATTACGCAATAGGTGTTTGGACTTTGGTGGTTTTGTTTATTTTTAATTATGTGTTCGCTGGTCAATGGGATAATTTATTAATATTTAATGATTTGTATAAGTAGATATAAACATGGAGTAAGTTAAATGGGAGTTAAATTGGTAATCACTAAATAGTTAGGAATTAGAGAACTATTTTTTAATGTTTGATTATGAAACAAATAGGAAAATAAGATCTAAACCATCTACAATTCATATAAATATTTTCATCCAAATTCTGAATGTGGCAATTTATATTGTTGTTAGTGCTTGATTCATATGAATAATTAATAAATGGAACATGTACCAAACATGTTTACATGTTGACTCAATTAGTTTCCAAAATTCATTTTATGTGAAAACTTAAAAAGAGGAATAAATATCAAGTTTTGTAGTATTAACTGTAAGGTGTCTAGAACTTCTTTCAAAGATTGTGTTCAGGTTCATTTGACATTTTTGATTTCATATCATTTTGAAGATTGTATTAAATTTTCAAGTTCATATCTGGTATGACCCGCCAACATGTAAACAAAACTCGTATCATCATTGTTGTTTGTGAATAATTTGAAGTTGTTTATAGTCACTATGTTCAAAATCAGTAACAAAACTGTTTTCTTGATTGATATTATGAACATAAATATAGTTGGAGGGGATCAGTGAAGCTTAAAATCTGTGACTAATGGAAATAGCTTATGCTGGATCGAGCACAAAGAACACTGATAACATACGGATGGCATTCGAAAAAGATCCCAACGAAAACAAGCCTCCAATTGCTAGAATCACCCCACCTGAAGATGACGAACTTGAGACGGTGGAATGGCCGAGAGAGGCGAGGGGATCAAGTATAACCGGAGACGAGGGGATAAGCAGGAGGAGCTCATGGAGGTCGTCGAAAGATGGCTCATTTTCATCCGATCAGCCACGAGTTTCGCAAGAGTTAAAAGACGCTTTAGAGACCCTGCAACAGACGTTTGTTGTTTCAGATGCCACAAAGCCGGACTGCCCCATCATGTATGCTAGTAGTGGCTTCTTTACGATGACCGGATATTCTTCCAAAGAAGTCATTGGTAGAAACTGGTAAGTTTGCCTGTATCAAGTATATAGAAAAGGTTATGCTAAACGTACCTCACAACCGTTATTTATACTGAACATACATCAGTCCTGCTAAAAGAGTCATTTCATGTACTAATTTTAATGAATAGAGGTACGTTTCGCATATAACAATATGTTTAGCATATGGTTTATGAAATTAAAGAGATGGTGGTGGGCGCAGTCGGTTTCTGCAGGGAAAGGATACGGATCAGGATGAGGTGGATAAAATACGACAAGCGGTGAAAACAGGAAGCAGTTATTGTGGTAGGCTCTACAACTACAAGAAGGATGGTACCCCTTTCTGGAATCTACTCACAATTACTCCTATAAAAGATGAGAAAGGAAAGACCATCAAGTTCATTGGGTAATTTTTAGTTTATCTTCTTCTGTTTTACTCTTTTAGTGATTTGCATTCTAATTGAGATATGTAATGATTATTGATGACCTGCTTGAATTGCACAGAATGCAAGTAGAAGTCAGCAAATACACAGAAGGTGTGAATGACAAGGAACTGAGACCAAATGGATTGCCAAAGTCACTCATTCGCTACGATGGTAAGTAGACTGTAGACCCATGCTGCTTCTGCTTTCATACCATGAAATAACATACATTGTTTTAAAAAAGTTTCGATTTTGATCATGACCAGCTCGTCAGAAGGAAACAGCATTAGGCTCCATAGTGGAGGTTGTGCAGACTGTTGAGCGTCCTCGTTCTCAAAGGCAGTCTAGTAAACTAGAAATTCAGGAGAAGATCATTGAAAATTCGGTTGCTGACTCGGCAGAAAAAATGAGCCTAAATGCACCTGGAAGAGAAACACCCGTCTTTGATCCTAAAGGCGATTTGTCTAATACAAAATCTAGGAAATCAATCCGTAGCTCCTTAACCTGGTGAGTGTTTATTTATCTGTTGCTGTCACTTGTGTTAATTGTGATTTCTCAATTATCAGTTTTTAATAATCAGAAGTTACCAAACATTAAACATCTCAATATATTATTATTACATCTTCAAACAGAAGAAGCACATCTAAATGCTATTAAATAACAACCTGTACTATTGTAGCTTATAAACTGCTTTGATTATTAAATATCACATAAGCATTTCAATTCTGGATTAGCTTTAGTTTTATGTGAAACATGTTTCAACCTACACAGGACCAAAGGAAGGTCTTCAACTCAGGAGAGTCAACCAAGTGTTGAGCCAGTGGAGTTAATGACAAAAGATGTAAGTCGCACCGACAGCTGGGATCGTGCACAAAGAGTGAGGGACATGCGTCAGGGAATAGACTTAGCAACTACACTCGAACGTATTGAGAAGAATTTTGTTATAACAGATCCCAGGCTCCCTGATAACCCCATTGTAAGAAGATGATTAAACATTTCTTTTTCTTTCATATACTTGCTTTCTACTCTTGTGAGACGTACCAATTCGTGTTAATTTACGAATTGGCTCATTTGTTAGTTTTAACCTTAAAAGGTCCAAAAAAAATTAATCTGAAAAGGGAACTTGTCAATTGGACAGAGTGGGTCAACTGCGTTAAAAGTCACTAAATGTGCAATTTAGTGCAAACAATCTCCTACATTACCATATTCAAGAATTTTATCGTTATAGAAAGATTTTGTTTTAGTAATCTAATTAATGCATTAATAAATAATCAGAGATCTAAAAATACGGATGAGAAGACATTTTTGGGTAGAGCCAGCCCGAGCTAAAAGTGACCTGTTTTGACCCGTTACACAATGGGCACTGTTGTCAACTATGATTCTTACTTTGCTCTTATGTGTGATCTATACACTATACAATTGTGCTTAAAGCTACTGTAATTAATGAGATGTAGCATATATATGGAGCACTGAACTCTACTTGATATGCAGATTTTCGCATCAGATAGCTTCCTTGAGTTGACAGAGTTTACACGTGAGGAAATTTTGGGCAGAAACTGTCGGTATGAGACTTCAATTTTCATGATGCTTTTTGATATCCCAATGTTAAAGTTTATTTCTGCAGCATACATTGGTAGTAATCATAATTTACTTTGTACAGGTTTCTGCAAGGCCCTGAAACAGATCAAGGAACCGTTGATAAGATACGAGCTGCTATCAGAGAACAAAGGGAAATTACTGTGCAGTTAATTAACTATACAAAGAGTGGTGAGCTATGCCTTCAGCATTTCATTTTTCTTATTTTTGATACTGTGGTACTACACAAATGGGTTCATGTGATTGATTTATACTGTCTTTTTGAACTGTATAACAGGGAAGAAATTCTGGAATTTATTCCACTTGCAACCTATGCGCGACCAAAAGGTAAAGTACAAGAATTTATATACAGGTGCTTTTCCTTTATGGAATTTGGGAGAGTCTAATGCTTTTAAAATTCAGGGAGAACTTCAATACTTTATCGGTGTCCAACTAGATGGAAGTGGTCACGTGGAACCACTAAAGAATCGCCTTTCAGACACCACAGAAAAACAAAGTGCTAAGCTGGTAAGTTCCTTTTTAGCAAGTTTAACACTTTATTTGCCTCCAAATAGGAAAAAAAAAAAGAAAATAAAGGAGCTTGAATGATATGATTTTATAAAGAAATGTAACCCTCATGTAAGGTTTTCATCTCTTTGACCAGGTAAAAGCTACTGCAGTAAATGTTGGTGAAGCCGTTCGAGAACTTCCTGATGCCAACTTGGTAAGGTACTCGTCTTTCCTTAGTGTTCTACTTGATAAATCATGTTTATAACATTGTACCTCAAAACAATTTTTAAAAATTGTTGGTACTGAAGCCTTAGTCTGCTGAATGTTTGACTCTTTGATTAATTTGAACTCAAGATTGCAGCGCACAAAACACTAGAATGTTGGGTGATAAACAAAACGCTACTGTATCTATTTAAACAACAAAGATGTGCAGCAAACTTTCCCTAAAAACAAGCTAAACATGACCAATGATCTAGCCACTACTTAATAGTACTAAACATGAAATAAACATGTCAATATAAATAAACTAACCTTTGACTCATGATCCATTAACCTGCTGATATGTGACCCATGACCCGTGAACAAACTCAATTAACCCAACAAAAATCTCAAAAATAGTGTATCATGATTCCCTTGTTGTACATTGCATCTGAAACCAGTATCTTTTATCTATGCTTTTGTTACTTTAATATACACATTTACTTGTTTTTGACTGATGATTTCTTTGGTCCCAGAGGCCAGAGGACTTGTGGGCTATCCACTCTCAACACGTCTTTCCCAGACCTCACAAGAAGTACAATTCTTCTTGGAAAGCAATACACAAGGTAACGGACCTTGTGTTATTTTATAAATTTGTAGTGTCCATAACTTGGAAAGCAATACACAAGGTAACGGACCTTGTGTTATTTTATAAATTTGTAGTGTCCATAAGTTTATATTTCATCATATTATTAACAGCCTTCCTTCTGCTACCTTTTCTTTGCAGATCACTGCAAGTGGTGAAATAATTGGCCTTGATCATTTTAAGCCTATCAAGCCTTTGGGAAGTGGAGATACTGGCAGGTGCATCTTCTGATTTCGTTGTTTTTTTCTGATTCTGTTTAGATATTGCTGACAATTATCTTCATAGCGTTACAAACCGTTTAATTAAACAGTTAGACCTGCCAACCCGTCAATCTGTTTATGACCCATTTAACACGTTTATAACTTGATTACAGCTGATATATGACCCGTCAACCTGTTTACAACCCACAACATGTTTATCTCCTTTAGATAAATGGGTTAACATAACCATATTCAAGTTTTTCTATGTTTGGGTTGACGTTTTATCACAAATAGATATGACCCGTGTTTGGGGTCAATGATTTAACCAGACAACCTAAACTCTGTCATTTGTCAATCTGCCAGCCTGACATTATTGCCACCCCTAGCTGATTATTATGTTGGTTGCAGTGTCCATTTGGTTGAACTGAAAGGTACTGGTGAACTTTTTGCCATGAAGGCAATGGATAAATCAGTAATGCTGAACCGCAACAAGGTATGCTCATCAAAAACCATTCTTATATTTTATTCAGGTATTGTTAATAATAATAATAATAATAATAATAATAATAATAATAATAATAATAATAATGATAATAAATTGTCACGTAAATGACAGGTTCATCGAGCTTGCATTGAAAGGGAGATAATTGCACTACTCGATCACCCTTTCCTCCCGACATTATACACTTCTTTTCAGGTCTCAGATTTCCCTCATTTTGAATTTATAAAAGCATACCGGAGTATCTTGTCATATTAGCATTTTCTAGTTTTTAGTGACAGATCCATGAATATTAAAACTCAACATGAATGCATTTATAAAAATGATGTTTTTATAATAATGTTTAGATGTAGGCCGGATTGTTCCAACTATATTAACATGTCTTTGTTTCCTCAGACTCCGACACACGTTTGCTTAATAACAGACTTTTGCCCTGGAGGGGAGTTGTTTGCTTTGCTTGACAAACAACCTATGAAATTAGTCAGTGAAGATTCTGCAAGGTACTTTTTGTAAAATTTATAAGATATAATGGTGAACTTTGTATTTCTTTGTATGAACTATTTGAAAATTGTGTGACTTGTAAACATACGTCACAAATCTGAAATTAATTTAATTCAATCTTTAATGTACTTGTACTTGCTCTTACTGTCTGCAGGTTCTATGCAGCTGAGGTTGTAATTGGCTTAGAGTATCTCCACTGTTTAGGTATCTCTTGATTTCAACATACTGAATACATTCTGCATTGAATCATTCATGGCTAGCTTATAAGGTTAAACAGCATGTCAGTATACAGTTCTTTACATTTTAAAAGATCTTGTCTTTTGCAGGTATCATCTATAGGGACCTGAAACCAGAAAATATACTACTTCAAACAGACGGGCATGTTGTTTTAAGTGACTTTGATCTATCATTTAGGACTCAATGTAAACCTCAAGTATGTCTTTACTTCATTTGTATTTAAAATCATATTCTTTTGTGATGTAAGTGGCATTTTATAACAGACTCCGCGCTGTCTTCTTATGTTATAATGTTGCAGGTCATGAAGCATCCTCGGCCTAAAAGAAAATCTAGGAGCCAACCCCCACCCACATTTTATGCTGAACCATCTACACAATCTAATTCATTTGTTGGCACAGAAGAATACATTGCTCCGGTATGTTTAATGTATTATAGCTTATAAAGTAATTGAAAGAACAGTTTTAAACCATTGACTTCCAGTTTATGATATCATGAGATAGTGACTTCACGGAGTTCTTACATATGACAATCATGCAGGAGATCATAACAGGAGCTGGACACACCAGTGCTATTGATTGGTGGGCTGTCGGTAAGCTCGTTTATTCTCATAAACCATTAACCTTTCAGATTATAGTTTTTTTTTCTGTATCTTTTTCAGGTATTTTGATATATGAGATGCTTTACGGTCGTACACCATTTAGAGGAAAGAATAGGCAAAAGACATTCGCAAATATTTTGCATAAGGACCTAACGTTTCCAAGTAGCATTCCGGTAAAAATTTGATCTCTAGTCGAACCATTTACTTATGCAATAAATTGAGTTGTATTTGATCTTTAACGGATCAAATAGAAAAAGCTGAATGAAGGAACATGTCAAATTGATTGAGTTGGTTGAATGTCATAGAAACTAGAATGTATGTATTCCACACACAGAACCTCGTGATTGGTGTACTAAAAGATGTGGTTTCTACACTTTAATTGATTAACAAAATGGACAGAAGATTGTTTTGGGTCAATCCAACCTGCTTTGCACATTATTTACTTTAATTTTTGTGCAATGGATGGATGTTCAGGTAAGTCTTGCTGCAAGACAGCTGATTCATGCGTTGTTGAACCGAGACCCTACCGCCCGTTTAGGATCAAACGGTGGTGCCAGTGAAATAAAAGCGCACGCATTTTTCCGTGGAATAAACTGGCCTTTGATCCGCTGCATGGTATGTACTCTTGGTTTTCTTTCAAGAAAAAAAGTTTGTGGTGGCCATTTCGACCCATTTACTTCTGAATGGGTTAATTCTGATTATGTTTTCTCTCTTTTTTTGAACAACAAACTTGCAAAAGATGTAGAGTGGGATGATTATCTAAAACAGTAATTAATGTGCCTTCCATGCAGAGTCCGCCACCGTTAGATGCACCTCTTGAGTTAATAACGACAGATCCGAATGCAAAAGATGTACAGTGGGATGATGGTGCCATGCTAGATAACTCTATGGATGTATTCTAAAGGTTTGTTTCCACTAAACATTAATATATGCTAGATAACTATCTTCCCGTTCTTTGTTTTCATTTCGACCATTACTTTAATGTCATATGCTTCGACTAAACATTAATATTTTGGATTCTCAGCCACAATGAAGTTTATTGTAAATCACGAATATGAAACCATCCTTGCTCTTGCTTGTTCGTCGTCTCTATTATCCTGTATATGAGAAGTCTGCCTTTCAGAGTGTACAAAGGATATCCCATGGCCCATAGATTTGATGTTTTCATCATGCTATCCGGCTTTTATGCATTCAGCTTTTATGAAGCTGCAAGTCTTGACGGGTTCTATGTTTTTCGTCGTTCACTCTCTCGAATGAAGAATGTTAATTATGTAATTTTTGTAACTACTTCGTATTGAGTGCCATAAAACAACATTTGCATTGGTAAATAACGAATAAAAATGTTGTGAACTAAGTAAAGATCAACTTCATAGCTTTTGTGGTAGCTACATGTTTCACAATATGTTGTTTAGAGGATTATGCATTACACTAATATAATATGGGAGCAATGTAAAATGTATTAGTCTATATATATTTTGTATATGTTTTATGGTTTTTGTTCTTGTCATTATCTCTTCTTAAGATAGATTATGGTTTGTTAGAAATGCTGTAGTTATACCCCTTAAGTAAATCAACAAAGATCATTGTATCATTTAACTTTTATGGTATCAGAGTAACTACGCTTTATGCTATAATACCTGAAGCTGCCACTAACCCTGACCTCGGCCCCTTGGCCTCCGCCGTCAAAGCACTCTACACCGGAATTCTTACCATTAATCCTCCCTTCTTTTTTTTGTTAGCCATGGTTGAAAAGGAGGGGTCTTCCAGCAAGCAGTCAGTTCTTCACCCGCTTTACGCTATAACAAACATCATGCAAAAGGTTCGTGTTTTCAATGGAGTGAGTCTTTTGCTAATCTTGGGTTAAACTTTCCAACTCCATGCAAAAAGATACATGGTTCTTTCACGTATTGATGGTACGCCCGGACCTGCAAAGTAACGAAGATGGCTCCTATGACTCCTAGCTTGAAATATCGACGTGATTGTCCTTCAATGGATCTATAGTACCATATCCAAGAACTCCTTGTTCAGTTCTCGCACTAGAATCTACTAGTTTATATGACTTAAAAAGCTTATTCATCCCTCTAGGTTTCTATGGCTTGATTAACCTCTGCAAATCGTGAATTCGGTTTTGGGTTCAATTAACGATCAAACAAAATTTTGCTTATTTGATTCAGTTATCCATATAAACCGACTAATAAACAGGCTTAATATGTTAAATCATATAACCAAACGGAATAAATCGGTTTAAACGATTTAGTCAGTTGGTTTAGGACTATTCCTAACTTTAAAATATACTTTTAATTGTTTTATTAAGAGTTTATTTCTAACTACAAAAATGTTTGTATTAAATTATTATATTTTAATATATTTAAATATGTTTTTACATCACTATATAAAGAGTATGTTATAGATACACATTATATATTTTTCATATCTATCTCTCTCTATACATACATACAGATACATAGAGAGAGACAGAGATACTAGTATTAGACAATTAGTATTCAATATTTATTAGTATTTATAATAGAGGGTGCTTTATGTAAATAGTTAAGTTATAAATACTAATTGTAATCATTCATTATTTTAATACAATACAACATATACAATTTCCAAAGTCTGATTTGGTATCAGAGCTTATCTTTCCGGTAACCCTAATTGGACAGCCGCCTCCTCCAGCAACCACAATCGTTGCCTTCTTCCCTCCTACAGCCACCGAATACAATCACCTTTCACCAACATTACCTTCTCTTGATAACCATGGCCCTTCTCCAAGTTTTTTCAAATACAGATAAAACAACTCACAACTCACACGAGTTTGGCTTTAAGCTCTCTCCCACAAATTATGGATATTGGAAAGCAATGATTCAACCGTTTCTAATTACAAATAACCTGTTTGGCTACGTTGATGGTACTATCCCGTGTCCTCCGCCCACAATTCAGCCTCCATCCTCATCTAATGCAGCACCAACACCCCCACCACAAACCAACCCCAACTACACAGCTTGGATATCAAATGATGCTCATGTTCGTATGCTTCTTATCTCCATTATTTCTGAAGCATCGTTTGGACATGCTCAAAACAGCAACACCTCTTGTGATCTTTGGTTAGCCCTTGAACGGGCCTATTCACCCAACACCTCCTCACGTGAATTCACTCTTAAACAAAAACTTTTGAAGATCGCGATGAAAAGTGGCGAGACATCTTCAGCATATCTTGATCGTGCAAAAGAGTATGCTGATGCCCTTGCCAATATTGGTGAACCTGTCAAGGAAAAAGATCTTGTTATGCTTGCTGTTTCGGCCCTCAGAGATGAATACATTTCTTACCCGCCAATTTCCCACTGCATTTGTTGAACTTCATGCCTTGCTGTCAGATCATGAGTACATGATTCGAACTTCAATGCCTTCCATACCTCCTGCTCAAGCTTTTACTGCAGTCTCTAATACCACAAATCATGTCCCTGCCACAGTTGGCTCCAACCAAACAACTTTACAAGCCCTACAACAGCTAATGGGTCAATTGGGTCTGCAGGTTCAGCCTCTTACTACACCCTCGTCCCAACCACAAGCTTTTTACACCAATCGTTCAGGTGCTACTCGTGGTCATGGCCAAACCAACCGTCGTGGAAGAGGTAATTTTAACAACAATCGCCACCAAGGTGGCGGGACTCGTAATCAATTTCCCTGGGCTTCAACTCAGAACACCGTATTTGGGACTTGCAACCGTTGTGGTATTGGTCACATCCCCTCTCAATGTCCTAATCGGGATCCTGCCACTACTCGGGGACAATCACCTTCAGCAAATTATGCCGATTACCGCTCTCAGGCGTCCCTTTCTACTTGGCTCCCGGACACCGGTTCTACTAACCATGTTGCTCCTGATCTCTCAAGTTT
>BJCM01018461.1:0-15193 GCA_018326385.1 Flaveria bidentis
TGTTGAAGTGGAGTCCACCACGTACAATGTCAAAGATCCCACTACGTGAGATGCCACAGGACTTCACTCCACACTTCAAATAGTGGTACTACGATTGGAGAACGGGAGAGGCCGTGATAGTCTTGAACAGGAATGGTACAATGGAAACCATTAGGGTGTTTGACCCGATATGGCTCACCAACTTGTCAGCAAAATATGTTTATACTTTATACAATTTGCCACTGTTCTACGACTCACAAGATATTGTACAAGCTTTGCAGTTCCAGAAAGTGATACGACTCTGTTTTGCCTTCGAGATAAATACATGAGACACCAAAGAAGCTAAGTACAAGAAGTTTGAGGAAATTATGAAAGATATTAGACAATAGATAGATCTAGGTCCAAGGGGGAGTTTGGTGATACATATATGTACATAGAATCTAATCTCAATGTAATATGTCTTGAATATCTTGCATTTATGTAATGCTTGGGTACTTAATGAAATGAGAATGTTTGGTTGTGATTTATAATGTTTAATATTTCATTAATGAGTTGTGTAACGCATATTGACTAGATTATATAGGTTTGTGATTGTTTGAATTGATATACATAATGTTATAATAATGAATACATTCAAACTTGGTTAAGTGCAGTTCTCATGCGTCCGACAGGACCATGCGCCCCAACAGTGGTCATGCGTCTGAATGGCCATGCGACTGAGTGTCTATGCGCCTAAATAGTCCATATGCCTGAACAACTTCATGTGACTGACTCAGTCGCACGACTGAACACTCAGTCGTGCGAATGGATCAACCGCATGGCTCAATCGCACGACTGAACCATGCTAATGGTTCATTCGCCTGAATGAGCAACCCTAACCTATAAATACCACCTAATTCGTGGAAAAACATAAGCATTCAATCCACTACGACTCCAGACGTACCCTAGCCATCCAGAAGCCTCTAAGTTCGTACTCCAAGTTCATAGAACGCTGTAGATCGATTCCTAATCAATTCTTGACGTTAGATTCAATACATTATTGTGTCTATGTGCGTTCTCACTTATTGGATCGCCAATCAAATAGGATTCCACAATATTTGGTTTGGTTTAACACGTTAACCAATTGGTGTTTCGTTCAAATACCAGATCCTAACAGTTATCAACTTTGGCGGTTTATTATGATTACCAATCTCATTCTCCAGAAGTAGAAGGATCTGGATGCGAGAGTCCTTTCCGGCAGTAAAGACAGCAAATTGATCTTCCGTTGCTATAAACTTTTAACTTTTAGAACAGGACTATTTCACTCGTGCGAATGGACTATGAATATGGTTCACTTGTGCGAATGAAAGGTGCAAATGATTTCAATCATGCGATTGGATTCTATCGTGCGTATGAACAAGACGATTGGAATCAAGGGACTGGAGTTGTTTAGTCGTGCGAATGAGGGATGCGATTGACTTCAGTCATGCGAATGAAGTATACATGTGAGTTCAATCATGCGACTGGACCAATCGTGCGACTGAAGGCTATTGTGTTTGTAAATTCGAAGTTTTTGACACTTTCACACAAAAACTTGATTTTCCCAGAAACCCTAATCTGCCTTATGATGAAAAACACAACCTTTTATGCATGCAAACATCAAAAACACCTGTAGAACCAATGTGGTGACTCTTTTGAATTAAAACGTGAGTTTTAACACCAAAACTAATCGAATCCACACAAAATCAAGAGCCAAAGTTCTAATACCACTTGTTAGGACCGTGTACGTACGTAATACTATCTAATTAAATGTGAGACCAGATCAAATAGTGCGAAATCCTATTTGATTGGCGATCCAATCAGTGAGAACGTTAACCCAATCGATATACGAGTGAATTAAATGTTAAGAACGAGTAGGAATCGATCATGAACGGGCTTTGAAGTTGGATTGGATTTCTTGGACGTTCAGGATGGCTTGGATTCGTGAAATTATGAAGTATTCTCAAGTGCTCTGTTTTTTCATGAATTAAGTGGTATTTATAGGTCTGTAGTTTCCATTCGTACGTCTGAACCATTAGCATGGTTCAGTCGTGCGACTGAATCATGCGACTGAGTCATACGCACGACTGAAGGTATAGTCGTGCGACTGAGTCAATCTTATGTCTCAATCATACAACTGATCCAGTCTCCTGGTTTAGTTGTGCAAATGGTCCATAAACATGATGTATTCATGCCTATGGTCCATAAGAATGGTCTATTAGCATGAATACTCATCCGACTAGATTGAAACATTTCTCAATCATTATTGACTAAGAACTATGTACAATAACTTCAAACCTATATAAAAAGTTTATACATATGAATTGTAGTCAACATAATCATAATATGAAAAAAATAAACATGAATAAACATCAACCACATATTTATATTTCATTGAACCATTTCATTACATATGTGTAAAACATGAAACACTTTTACATTTAAGCTCATAAACTAGGAACAACATGTATCTATAAAAAAAATTTATAAAATTTTAATAATTCTTTTACATATTTTAAAAGCGTTAAAAAAGCCAAAAGAATGGATTGAGGGTACCTGGGTTCAAACCCGGGACCTCAAGTCCACATTGTAAGCATGTTACCAGTAAACCAAAGGCCTTAGCCATGATTTATCCCTACTAGAAATTCTTAAAAACATAACTCAAGTAAGACTCCCAAATCTTATGAACCCTAGTTTGACAAATCCCAAAATTGAACATCAATTCAATGTTCTTAACCAACTTAACCATGGAGCTTTTGTTCCCCATACTTAATCAAACCTAAATATGTGTTTAACTTACGTGATTTGATACGAATTGATGGAGATGCGTATGAGTACAACTGCGATTATGAGGAAGAGAAGTTTTTGTATGAATCGATAATACCACAAGAATTAATCTTGTGGCTTCGGAAAAAATCCCTAAGAATTTTGAAAATTTTGGCTTCAGAAGAGAATCAAGACTTGAAAGTTTTGTTCAAGGGAACAAAGCTTTTGAGAGTTAATTTGCTTCGGAAGAAAGTTGTCCTTGAAAACATATAAGTGCCTAAGAAAAGTTTTAAGATTCGGAAGATAGTTCAGAAATTTATTCCGAAGATAAATTACTTGGGCAGTTATCTATTTTAAAGGCATAAGTTTCTTCCAAAGTTAACGACATATCTTCCAAAGGATCGAAATTTTGAGAATTTTAAGGAATGTCCTCAAAAAGTTTTCATCCAAAGATTTTAAGAAATAATAAGAATTAGTTTTAAGAAAAACCTACTCAAAGTTTATCACCCCAATAGCTGATATGAGATATTTAAATCTCTGTTCATCAAAATCCTTTGTAAACAGATCAGCATATTGTTCATTTGTGTGAACTTTGACTAGTTTAATTAATCCCTTTACAAATTTATCCATAATTAAATGATACCTGAGGTTGATGTGTTTTGTCCTTGAGTGTTGCACAGGATTCTCTGTGATAGAGATAGCATTGTTGTTGTCTATGTGAATGGAAGTCTCGTTGAAGTTTAACCCATAGTCAAGAATCTGATTATGAATTCAAAGCACTTGAGCAAAGCAGCTTGCAGCAGCAATGTATTCAGCTTCAGCAGTTGAAGCAGAGACACAAGATTGTTTCTTGCATTCCCATGAGACAACCCTTCCACCAAGAAACTGACATCCCCCAGATGTAGACTTTGCAGTCATGTTGCAACCACCATAATCAATATTTGTATAAGCATATAGATTGAAGTCAGAATTCATAGGATACCACAGACCAAGTGTTGAAGCACATTTGAGGTATCTTAGAATCCTTTTGACAATGATAAGGTGAGACATTTTAGGGTTGGCTTGATATCTTGCACAAATACATGTGGCAATCTGGCCTACTAGTTAAAAGAAACATAAGAGACCCAATCATAGCCCTATATAAGTGTTCATCTACAGTCTCCCCCTCAAGATCAGGTCCAAGGGAGTGGTTTCTAGCAATAGGTGTCTTAGCAATCTTACAGTCAGTCATGTTAAACCTTTTGAATATGTCTTGAACATACTTTGACCGACTGATGAAGATGCGATCTTCAACTTGCTTCAATTGAATTCCCTGAAAGCAATTGAGTTCCCCCATGGCACTCATTTCAAATATGTCCTTCATCAGTGTCTCAAAGTCTTTGCATAGCTTTGGATTAGTTGATCCAAAGATGATGTCATCTATATACACTTGAACTAGCATTATGTCATTTCCATGTCCTTTGATGACGAGAGTTCCATCTATAGTATCTTTTTTGTATCCATGCCGGCAGAGATACTGAGATAGAGTGTCATACCATTTCCTGGGTGCTTGATGTAGCCCATAAAGAGCTTTACAAAGCTTGTAGACATAATCAGGATGATCAAGATCTGCAAAACCATGTGGCTATTTGACATATATCTCCTCATCAATGACCTCATAAAGAAAAGCACACTTGACCTCAAGTTGATAGACCTTGAAGTTTTTGGATGCAGCAAAAGCCAAGAATATCCTAACAGCTTCTAGTCTTGCTACAGGAGCAAAGACATCAGTGTAGTCAATTCCTTCTTCATGTGTGTATCCTTGAACAACTAGTCTAGCTTTGTTTTTTATGACAATGCCTCTATCATCCTTCTTGTTCCTAAACACCCATTTGGTTCCAATAGTAGTCTTCCCATAATGAAGAGGACTAAGGTTCCAAACTTTCTTTCTTTTGAATTGAAGTAGCTCCTTTTGCGTACCTTTAACCCAACTTCTATCCTTTAGAGCCTTATCAACTTTTTTGGCTCTATCTGAGATAAGAAATAAGAGTGAAGACAAACATTTGCTTCATGGGTTTGTACTTTTGTTCTTATCCCTGTGTCAACATCTCCAATGATGTTTGTAGTGGGTTGAGAGTTGTGGATCCTTAGTTGAGGGATCACAACAAGTTGCTGTGAGAGATCTAAATTAGAGAAAATTAGATCTGGCATTGATGTATCTCCCACTACATTAGCACACTTATCAAGAGAGACTTGATCCAATGAGCGTGTGACATCATTGATGTTGTCATCTATAGAGTGGTTATCAGCATCAAGAAATTCCTGATCACTATCACCACCACCATTGTTTTCTTCTGCATTTGAAGTATCTTTATCTGGTTATAGAGCCTCTAAGCTGGAATTTGAGTGCATCTCAGCTATATCAGCTGAATTTGTCATTGTGGTACTGATAGAAACCTCATTTGCAGAAGTAGTTACCACTGGAGCTGAAGATGTGTTACTTGAAGGTCTTCCATGCTCAAATCTTGGGTTAGGATCACGTGTGGGTAAGATATCTGTAGGTCCTGAAACATTCTCACAAGATTTGTTAAAACAGTTGGTAACTAAATCAAGATCAAACAGCCAATCAGGACCAGAACTAGCCTGTAGAGAATGTATGAAGAGGCTGATGTAACCTAAACATCCAAAGTCTATCCTGCATGCTACACAAGTGCATTGAAGAAGAATGCTTCGGAAGTTTTACACATGCAACAGAAAATACTCTAAGTGTAAAATCTTCCGAAGCCAAGACCAATATCTTCCGAAGACAAAGATGAAGTCTTCTGAAGCTTCAGAGACAAAGTCTTCCGAAGCTCCAAACTTGAAGACAGATTTCTTCCGAAGACTTTTAGTAACATGCTTTATCTGATGTACTTTTCCATAAAGCTGCACACCTTTCCACTGCATCTCTGTAAAGTCACCAACTTACATGAGTTGGTGAAAAGGTCCATGCTTTTGGTAACTGTACATTAAGGTATTGAGTTTGTAACTTTCTACATCATGTACTTTATCCTTTTTGTAATAGATAAGGATGTGAGCTATGGCATGTCACAGTCACTAGTCAAAAGGCAATCTGCATTTTGACTCTACAATTGATTTTGTTTTGTGTCTAGTCTATTGTAGCCAGCTGGCTTTCATAGTATGGCTGGCTGTAGGATGTAGTATAAGTATCTCATGTTCTTGTATCTTTCTTTTATGCTATGTAACACTTGTAATAGAACATGGAAAAAGTAATATACTGCAATCTTGAAAACCATACACTTGTGTATCTTGCTCTTGTGTTCTATTTCTTAGATGACTTGTGTTCTTAGTGTCTTTAATTATGGTTAATCTAGTCTATTGTTTGATTAAGTTTAGTTACAATCCTCTTTGTGTTGTTGTGTTGTAAGTGACCCCTTCACCGGTCCTACATTTGGTATCAAAGCATTCCAGGCTCTTGATATAAGATATCACCATCTTAAGATCCCTCACACACAAATACTCAACTTTTCAAATGGAAGCCATTTCTAAAACTGATATGGAAACTAGAACCATGAACAAGTCCCCACTGATCACTCTTGATGACTTTCATACCTAGTACCTAAGAATGGAAGGTTTCATCATGTCTGTACACTCAAGAATGTGGGTGTCTGTTAAGAATGGACCATACATACCAAGCACCCCCTCTGCTACTGGTGCTGGTATGATCCTCAAGGTCATGGCAAACTACTCTGATGCAGACATGAAGAGAGTAGAGATTGATAGAAAAGCCATGACAGCCCTTTAAACTGCTCTTCCGAACTCTATATATAGAGGTTTCAAGAAATGCAAAATAGCTAAATAGCTGTGGGATGCATTGAAACTGATGTATGAGGGTTCCTCTGAAGCCAAGGAGAATAAGAAGGATCTCCTGAAGCAGCAGTTTGAAAACTTCACCTTCAAGACAGGTGAAACCATGACTTAGCAATACTTTAGGTATGTTGAGATTGTGGATACCCTTATAGATGGAGGAGTTCCTTTTGAGAATAGGGACATTGTAAGAAATTTCATGTCCTCACTTCCTAGGAAGTGGACACACTACTGTGTGATGATCAAGAGGACAGAAAATCTCAAAACTCTCACTCAGACAGAGTTATGTGGGATTCTCAGTGGCTACCAAATGGAGATGAACATGAAAGGTTCATCTGGCAACTCCAACAATCAAACGGGTTCAGTCCTGCATGTTGTTGAAAGGGATAGCATAGAACCCCAACATCATCTCATATGCTACCCTGACAACTCACCAAAGGGTCCTTTCATCACCTTCCTAGACACACCAAGGGAGAACTACACTCAAGGAACCCATTCCAAGAGACAAGTTCCTCTCAAGCTTCTGTGTCTTCTGATGAAAGTTGTGGCAACTTTCTTTTCACCCTTGAAGACCTGGACTATATCCATCCAGATGATCTGGTGTACATGGAGATAGTCCAACAGATGGCTCTTCTCACTCACAAAGCCAAGAAGTTCTATAAGTGGACTGGAAGGAAGTTTCCAAGCAATGCAACTAGCGGAAAGTTTTGCCTGGAAAAGAGCAAATTCAAGTGTTACAACTGTAACTTGATGGGCCACTTTGCCAGGGAGTGTAAGGCACCTAGAAAAAATGGTGGCCAAACACATTCTAGACCTAACTACACCGACAAAACTCCCCAAAATGAGAAGCCAAAACAGCAAGCTGCGATTGCTATTGAAGAAGGAGGCTTTGAATGGAGCTTTTCACGTGGAAGATGTTTCTCCAAACCAAGCACTGATGGCAGATCATGATGAAGCCAAGGTATTGTAACACCTTTGTACCCCTGAATGCATTGCTAAAGTTAATACATACAAGTCCTATAACTTGGAGATAAGATCTGATCTTGAGTCCTTAAACATTTTAAAAGCTGATTTGACAAAGTCTGAAAATGATTATAAACTGAAGATAGAGGACTTAGAGAATAAATATTTCAGTTCTAAAACTTGAGCATACAGATTTTAGGACTCAAATCAAGGATCTCATAACCGAGCTAACTGAGTGCTAGGCTGAGCTTGTGATCAGCAGAGCTAGGGCACACAAGTATGTTCTTGAAGAAGATACCTTCAAGAACATGATATCCTCATCCCTACACAACAAGGTGTGCTATCAAAACAAACAGGGACTAGGATCAAATGAGATAGCTCATCCACACACAATCTTGTCAATAAGATCTCCTAGGTGTGGAACTTGTGAAGATGAGCTTCCTTTCATAGATCATTTAAGTGAAGAGGATGAAGAAGTGATAGTGAAGAATTCCTCTGAGAAGAGTGAAGAGGAGGAGTCTAAGAAGGGCCACTATCCTTCTGAGAAGAAGAAGAAGACTGGGATGACCAAGTCAATAAGAAGGACTTGATCAGGAAGAGCAAGAGGAAAGCAAGGAAGGCTCAAGAGATCAAGGCTACTTTTAACTCCAAGCAGAAGCAAGTTTTTATCTCTGTAGGTTTTGAAGTACTGAAGACTAAAGACATCAACCTAAACTCTTCTGCTAAGAGTTCTGGTTCTTGTTCAAATCATCTCAGTACCAAGAAGAAGACTGATCTGTTGTGTACCACTACTACACAGCCTTGACCATCAAACTCCAATAACAGTTCCCAGTCCAAAAGGACTATTTTAGCATCTGTAAAGATGAGGGTGGAGAAGGGATTTGACCAAAGTCAGTCTTATTCCTAGTAGAAGGCTCTTGGAAAGAAGAAAATAGAGTGTATAATGTGTGAGAGTACTGCTCATCTTGCTAAGGATTGTCCATACAATCCCAAAGGTACTCTTCACATGATCAAACCAAGGACTTCAAAGAGTTCTAAGAAGATTCAAGCATCGAAAGGAAAATTTGTTTCCTTCGAAAGCTCCAAATCTAAGAAGAAGGCAAGTGGAAAATTGCCTTCGGAAGTAAAGTTGGTCTCAGAAGGAAGGAATACTTTCGAAGCACTAAAGTCTGCTGCAGTGTCTACAGAATCTTCCAAAGGTACATTCATCAAAATTTCCAAAGTATCAAAATCTTCCGAAGTGTTGAAGGTCAAGTCCAAGACTCCAAACGTGGTGTGGAAGTCTAAGAAAGACCAAGTGATTGAAAATTTTCCATCAACAACAGCTCAAGATCCTCTTAGCACAACCATAGGATCTATTACTTTTGCATTACCTTCTGTTTCACTTAGTGATCCCAAAACAAGTAAGGCTTGGGTTCCAAATGTAACTAATAATTTTCTTTGTGTAGGGACAACTCAAGACAAACAGCAATGTCTGGATCATTAACAATGGCTATTCCAGGCACATGATAGGCAATAGGTCACTACTCCAGAACTTTGAAAGGATTGATGGAGGGCCAGTTGCTTTTGGAGGAGATAAAAGTGGTTACATTTCTAGAAGGGGCAAGGTCATAGATGGTAAGCTCAGCATTGAAAAGGTAAACTTTGTGAAGGAGCTTGGGTACAATCTTCTGAGTGTATCCCAATTTTGTGATCAGAGTCATAACATGCTCTTTACTGAGCATGAGTGCATTGTTCTCAAGCCCGGGGTGATTATTCCTCATGACATATCCTGCTTAGAGCCCCCAGGAAAGGGAACATGTACAAGATGGACTTGCAAGAAACATCTCCCTCTGGAGAAGTTTCATGTTTTTTGTGTTGGATCTTATATGCCCAAGACACATACAAGATTGATATGGTTAGTACGTTATGATCCAAGTCGGGTCATACCCAATAACAAGCTATACAAACACCAATAAATATTTATTTGTTGTTGAGATCATACAAATAAATATTAACACCAATTTAGAAAATGGGTTTTCTAAAATGTTGCTTTTGTAATAGAACAATATTATATGGATAATTTGTTCATGAGAAATTTTTTGTTTCATTATTTAAGTGAGTTAAATAAAAAGAAATAAAAGTGTGTTAATGTTATAAAATTTAAAAGAGGTTTTAATTTTATAAAGTTATGGGTTAAGAGTGTAACTTTTATAAAATTAAAATGGGGGGAAAACCCATTTTAAAGATCATTTTCGGCCGCCCATTAGGGCCTTGTGGTTCTTTGTTTTAGTCTTGTCTTTTGGAAGACTTAAAAACACTCTTGCACTCTTCCAAAACAAACGTTCTCTCTCACACACAAAGCAAAGGATTCTCTCCAAAACAAGGGCTGAAATTTTCGGATTCAAGGCTTCAAGGGCTGAAATTTTCGTATTTTTCAAGGTGCATTGGTAGAGTGTTGTGGTGTTGTGCTCCCTAACAAGCTTGGTGTTTGGAAGGGCTTGTGGGTATACAAGCTTGAGGTCTTCTCTTTTGGAGGCTATACATTCAAGAACATCACCAACTTCATCTTATCCATCTACAACATCTTATGCAAGAAAGGTTGTTTCAATGAACACCCTATGGTTGTTTTTATGGTTTGATAGCATACTATTTCACATATATATATATGATCCATGTTCTTGGGTTTTATTAATGGTTTAAAATGGCACAAATTTCAGATTGTAAACAACATTTTTGAACCTTATATCCCATGCGCTTTTATATTTTAAATGGTTAAACTAACTTTGACCAACATGTTACAAAACCCAACATTAGCATCTAGAGCCGGATATGTGGAATATGTGCTTCAAAAGTTCTTGAAAAGTTAGTTTTCATGGACTTTTTCAACCCATTAGGGGCTGTTTGTTATGGATGATTGAATCCCTTATGTTTAAAGGTTTAATCTTGCATGCTTTAGTATAAACCTTGAAAGATAAAGATCAAATGGTTGATTGTGCTGTTTAGACAAAACCCTAAAGTTTTGGTTCATGTTGGCCAAAACTTTAGGGCTGAAACAAGGGGTTCATTGTTGTTCTTGGATGTTGAATATGTTTTATAGTTTAGTGAATAACATAGCCTTGACCTTATGTGTTTTGGATTTGGTTGATTATGGTTTTGTCATGTTGGTTTTGATTCTTGAAAGGGTTGTAATATTGTGTTTGTATTTTGGGTTGTAATTTATTTATGTTGGACCTTATATGCCCAAGACACATACAAGATTGATGTGGTTAGTATGTTATGATCCAAGTCGGGTCATACCCAATAACTGTCACACCCCCGCTAAGAGCAGAAACACGGGGATGTAACGAGACGGGAATCGTCCACATGGTAAGCCAATAGAGATGCAATATAATAAATGATAACAAGCGCGTCTTGACGACACCCGACAACAAGGGGACTTGTGTCATGTTTATTCAATGTTCACGACAACGTAGCCATAACCATACACAAGCAAATGATCAAACAAATACGAATGTCAACATTGTAATGTATTTTCCCACAACCCGGGAACAAGTAGCAAAGAGTAATGTTGTTTAAACAGGCTACAACAAATGTTTTCAAAATGTATGTTTAGTCCCAAAATGCATCCTAGGGTCTCCACTAAGGCAGCACACCTAGGGTCTCCACTAAGGCAGCACACCTAGATATGCTCAAAATGGTCAACAAAATTGTTGGTGAGCTCGCAGGTTTAAAAGTAAATAAGTAATTGATGATGTATAAAATTTGTTGCGGAATACCGTGAATACAGTTATAAGTAAGCAAAATCACATGACATGAGTTTTACAACCAAACCTAACGACGTAAACAAAGAATCTTGTCGGAATATATTCACCCAAGGCCGGTTCCTGGCGACTCTTGGTACTAACTAGTATACCAACGAACAAGGGTGGGGGTGTCAACCCAGTAGTACTACCAATACCTATCCGTCGGTTCCCACACTGGAATTAAATGGTTGTAAGAAAGAACCACAAAGTAGACTCAAGCATGTATCAGATAAGTACTCACAAAACATTAACACATTGATTCCAAGTATGTAAATTGTATGTATGTTTTACAGCATGAAAAGTGGGTGAGCATACTTTTCCCCCAGGTTTGTAAATGATTGCAAAGTTGTATAGCATAAAAAGGGGCCACGAAACTCACTTTTTAAGCGGTAAGTATGAATGATCAAAGATCCTAATAGTAGTATGCAATGAACGGTCAAACACCTATTGACAGTTATGTTAAGCATTATTGACATGTATAAGGCAAATAGTAATGTTCGGTCGGTTCCGGTTGTATTGAGTCGGTCGCGGGGAACACACACAAGCAGACACACGTATTAGATCTTATGTAGATCCAAGTACTAAGAGTAGTTGTCATTGCCGATGATACTTGTGTAAAGATTACATTGTCATAAGGGAAAGTATTTGTTAAACATTTGTAATCCCAAAAAGGGTTGTTGATAATCGTAAAATGTTAGGTTGATTTAACTGGGAATAGTATCTGCATGTTGATAGCATTGACTTTAATCTTTGTGGTCAAGCAATAACAACTGTGTTAATGTTACCTCAACATCATCACGTCAAACAGAAGGGTTCACACACACATCAACTTCAATCACATAACAGACCAGACGCACAACTCAACACTCCATTCACACGAATCAACCCTCATTCATACGAACCAGCTTCATTCGTACGATTGAGCCTTCATTCGCATGACTGGCATTCAGTCGTACCACACAACACCCAATCGAACGACTTAACCTCCATTCGCACGAATCAATCTTCATTCATACGAAGCAGCTTCATTCGTACGACGGAACCTTTATTCGTACGATTGGCCTCCAGTCGTGCGATACACGCAAGGTCGCATACATTCATTCAGTCGCAGGACTCAAACGCACACAACATTCATTCGCATTGACTCAATGGCACACAACATTCATCCACATTGACTCAATCGCACACAACATTCGATCACACGACTCAGTCGCATGACATCCCCAGTCGCACAACTCAGTCGCCCGAATGACACAGTCGCACGACTCAGTCGCACGACTCACCCAGTCGCACGGCTCAGTCGCATGACAGACCCAGTCGTCTGAACTGCAGGTTCGTGACTTTTGAAGTGTAGAGCAGCCTTCGGCTGCCCCGAGCACGGGTTTTAAACAACAAGGACTTCCAGGAACACACTACCAAAACACATAAACAAGAAGCACATGCAGAAAGACATCACACACACCCACACGACCTCTTATGTTCGGGTTGACCTGAACACCCGAAACCCTAGAAATGGACAGTAGTAAAACAAGCAAGAAAGGGACAACCAAGGTCGTCTACCTGCAAGGATGAAGTAGACTAAGTTGTAGATGAAGTCTAGACGACGAAAACGAGACCAAACAGGGCATTTTCGGTGCAAAGAAGAAGAAGTTGTGTAGTGAAGAAGAAAATGAAGAAGAAGTGAAGAGGATGAAGAAGAATGGCTGGGAATGGGGTTTTTATACCCATCCCAAGTTTGCAAAATGTCAATTTTAGTCCGTGCACTTAGCCCCCGAGTTCCAAAGTTTGTTTCGGTTGATTACGACCTTAAAAGTGTTCGTTATATTCGTGTTAAAAGTGTGTTTAATGGTAACTGGTAACTTAAAATGGTTTTATTAATGACAATGGTTATATATAAAAATGATATATTTAGTGATAAGGGTGATGAAACATGTAAAAGTTTTAGGCTTAGCACAAGTTCACGAAGAAAGCACAAGCACAAGGATAATAAAGCAAGTATGATCTCCACACCAGGAGTTCATGAAGAAGAGGAAGAACAATCAAGAAAAAGTTAACGGTTAATCATGTTGATTACGAACCTTATGGTGACTGATGTCACAGTATCCCCCAGTTGAGATAATTTCGTCCCGAAATTCAGCTGGAGTTAGGTCCAAGAGTGTCATCCTCCAATAGGTGTGGATATTTAAGCTTCATCTGATCCTCCTGTTCCCATGTAAACTCTTGCCCTCGTTTTGAATTCCATCTCACGCGAACAATTGGTATTCTACTGCGCTTCAACTGTTTGACCTTTCGATCCATGATCTCAATGGGTTCCTCAACAAAATGAAACTTTTCATCAATTTTGATGTCCACAATTGGTACGTGAAGTTATTCATCAGCCAAACACTTCTTGAGGTTTGACACATGGAAAGTATCATGCACACCGCTGAGTTCTTGTGGTAACCTTAATCGGTAAGCCAATGGACCAATTCTTTCTGTAATCTCAAATGGTCCAACATATCTTGGGGCTAACTTCCCTTTCGTTCCAAACCGAACAATTCCTTTCCAGGGAGAGACTTTGAGTAAAACTTGATCCCCAACGTTGAATTCGAGAGGCTTCCGACGGTTTTCGGCATAGCTCTTTTGGCGATCTCTAGTAGCTTTTAGTCTATCTTTGATTTGGAAGATCTTGTCGGTGGTTTCTTGAATGATCTCTGGGCCTGTCAACTTACTTTCACCAATCTCGGCCCAACAAATGGGTGATCTACATTTCCTTCCGTACAATGCTTCGAATGGAGCACACCCAATGCTGGTATGGTAGTTGTTGTTGTAAGAGAACTCAATCAACGGTAGATGAGTGTCCCAACTACCACCAAAGTCGATTACACATGCTCTCAACATGTCTTCTAGCGTTTGTATAGTTCTTTCACTTTGGCCGTCTGTCAGAGGGTGATAGGCGGTACTCAAGTCTAATCGAGTGCCTATCGCTTTCTGTAGTGTCTGCCAAAATCGTGAAGTAAATCGGCCATCACTGTCGGATATGATTGACACCAGCACTCCGTGTCTTGTCATGACCTCTTTTATGTACAATCTCGCCAACTTATCCATTTTGTAGTCTTCTCGGATCGGCAAGAAATGTGCATATTTCGTCATTCGATCCACTACGACCCATATCGAGTCATGCCCGTTGCTTGCTCGAGGGAGTTTGGTAATGAAATCCATGGCTATGTTCTCCCATTTCCACTCGGAAATCTCAGGTTGTTGTAATAATCCCGATGGTTTCTGATGTTCACCTTTAACTTTCGAGCATGTCAAGCATCTGCTGACGTACATGGCAATGTCTTTCTTCATGCCTGGCCACCAGTACAGATCTTTGAGATCATGGTACAATTTGTCTGCGCCAGGATGAATAGAATATCGCGTCTTGTGTGCTTCATCCATGACCAAGGTACGTACACCTCCCCATCTGGGTACCCATATACGGTCCATGAAGTACTATACACCATTGTCCTTGCAAATCATTTGTCTATCCAACCCTCGGAATTCTTCTCCCGCAAGGTTTTCTTCTTCAACACCTCACTTTGTGCAATTTGGATCTGAGCTTTCAAATTCGTTTGAATGGTCAATCCCAAAGCTCGAGCATGTAGTGGTTTCATGCTTTCTTTGCGGCTTAAAGCATCAGCCACCACGTTAGCTTTCCCCGGATGATACCGGATTTCACAATCGTAGTCACTAAGAAGCTCTACCCAGCGTCGTTGTCGCATATTGAGTTCCTTCTGATCCAGGATATGTTGAAGGCTTTTATGATCTGTGTAGATGATGCATTTGGTTCCATACAGGTAATGCCTCCATATCTT
>BJCM01018581.1:0-12648 GCA_018326385.1 Flaveria bidentis
AATAAAGATCAATCTGGTACTGTAGGCCAGTCTTCTCAGTTAAAACCTGCAAAGAGAAAGAAGAGGATGGCTTCTAAACCAAAGTCAAAGAAGAAGAAGAAAACTGCATCCTCTTCTAAACCCCAGGATGTCAGAACATCCTGAGGATGTGCAACCAGAGGATGCTACATCAACTCCAATTCAAACAACTCCTCTAGCATCAGGAAGACCCATCTTGTCTTGGACATACACCACAAATCCAGAAATATGGCATGTCATTAGAGATCAAGGCACTGAAGACATTTACACATGGCAAGATATGTTTCAGTTGCCTCTGCATGATCTCTTTGATATGAGAAGACATTTTGACAATCTGAAGGATCCTGGTCATCTTATGAAGAAAGAAATGGTGGTCATCCTAATGAGGTCTGTTGTTATCTGAAGTCTACTAAATGTTTTGGTAGCATCAGCCTAGGGGGAGTTTGTAGAGATTAATGAAGAGGCTGATGTAACCTAAACATCCAAAGTCTATCATGCATGCTGCATAAGTGTTATGAAGAAGAATGCTTAGGAAGTTTCACACATGCAACAGAAATATTCTAAATGTGAAATCTTCCGAAGCCAAGACCAATATCTTCCGAAGCCAAATATGAAGTCTTCCGAAGCCTCAGAGACAAAGTCTTCCGAAGCTTCAACTTATGAAGACAGATTTCTTTCGAAGACTTTTGACACATGCTTTATTTGATGTACTGTTCCATAAAGTTGGTCACATTTCCGTTGCATCTCTGTAAAGTCACCAACTTACATGAGTTGGTGAAAAGGTCCATGCTTTTAGTAACTGTACATTGAGGTCTTGAGTCTGTAACTTTTGCTTCATGTACTTTATCCTTTTTGTAATAGATAAGGATGTGGACTATGGCATGCCATAGTCACTAGTCAAAAGGCAATCTGCCTTTTGAATCTACAATTGATTTTTTTTGTGTCTAGTCAATTGTATCCAGCTGGCTTTCAAAGTATAGCTGGTTGTAGGATGTAGTATAAGTATCTCATGTTATTGTATCTTTCTATTATGCTTTGTAACACTTGTAATAGAACTTGAGAAAACATTATACTGCAATCTTGAAAACCATCTCACTGTGTATTTTGCTCTTGTCTTCTATCTCTCATATTACTTGTGTTCTTAGTGTCTTATTGTGGTTAATCCAGTATTACTGTTTGATTAAGTTTGGTTAATTACCTCTTTGTGTTGTTGTGTTGTAATTGACCCCCTTCATCGGTCCTGCAATTCCGCACTATTTGACCCCCTTCACTGTTAGTATTCCGTACGTACATGGTCCTGACATTCTTATTCTAATAATTTATTAAAATCTACTAAATTATATGATTTCTGACATATTTATCTTTAAATATAGAGTAATAATTTCTAATTTCATTATTTGTTATAAATTTTAAATATTTATTATATTTTTATTTCACCAATAACTAATATTTCAATACTAATAAAAAAAAGTTTTTATACGTCACTTGTCACAATTTTAGTGTTACTAAGTTTTATTTTCCCGATTTTCTCTCCTAATAAATAACACATTAACTACAAATGATATTATTTAAATTTTTTCACATTACATATATAATTTTTTTAAAAAGATCTTTCTACAAATGCAATTCGTAAATAAATAATTTTTTTATAAAATAAGAAATATTTTCAACAAAAAAATCAAACTTTAAAAAATATATATTTTAAAACCTATGGCTTTTAAAAATAAAATTTTTATGAAACAAAGTAATTAAATTTCAAAGTTATAATAAAAATTAATTAAAATGGGACTTTTTTAAAAATGGTTTGTTTTGAAACAATTTGTTTAAAAACCAATTTTTTTAAAAAAATTAAAAAAAGTTTAAAATATGATATCGTTCTTTTATCACTCGTACGTAATATCAATTATATCTTATATTAAAAGATCGTTTATAATTCATTAATTTTATTAATAACTATTTAATATTTTATTTATTTAACCTGTGTAATACACGGGGTACTAACCTATTAACATCTATTTTACGTTTTTGTCATTTATAATTGCTCGAGACGAGATTAGTCAACATTTTTCTTTTTTAATTGTCACGTTAGGTTATTTAATTAAAATGTTAAACTCATGTACATATCAATGGTTTTCTCATACAAAACTTTAATAAAAAATTGATATCATTATTTATTATTTATATTTTTACTCATACGTAATTTTAATCGTATGTTTTAATATATCATTTTGTAATTAATAAAATTTTATTTTATTTACTATTTTATTTTTCAATCCGTGTAATACACAGGTTTACTAAAGCTAGTATTATCTATTTTTAATAAAATTATAATCCCTTAGCTATATTTAAATCTAAATTAGAGTAAACTTATTTACTTTAAGTGACGTGTAAATAAAACTGATTCATTTTAAAGTTTATTCAGAACCAATATGTTGAAGCATAATGTGTATGAAGGAAAAAAACTCCGTACACCTACAAATACAATTTATATATATTCATTCATTTTTTTGGTTATATTAAATCTTATGATTTTATGATTTTTTTGTGTAAACACTGAATATCGTTTTCATGAGATGACAAAAAGATTAACACTAAATATATTATTCATGGCATGACGAGGAAATCCTGCAAAAGATTAGTACTAAATTAAACACCAAACAAAAATATGCAGTACAAACAAACAAACATTTACTATAGTTGTCTTCACAGGCATATTTAACACATGCTACATTTAATCTAATATTCACAACATACAACATCGAAAACACTAAATCTAAGAATACAAATTTGTTCATCGTTTCTGTTCAGACACACTTGGTGTTTGAGGTTCAAACCTTTAAAATCTTGATGACCATTTCAAGAGCTTTTTGCATGTCCTGAAGATACACTTCTACATCGCTTTTTCTTTGTCAAACCCTGCAAAAAAAAGATTGTTCTTCATCAGATTCTAGTAGTACACACACTGGTTTCTCCAAAATACATAGTGATAGGGCTCCAAACGAGAACCACTGTATATTTAAGAACCATTTTATCAACCATTTAATACACTAGAGCTCCATAAGTAGTGAATTTATCTGTGAATGCCCTCTGGATTCAAATGATTTTACAAATTGTGTATTCATTGATTATCGTGGGAAGCTCAATTGAGAACCATTAAGATTTTAGATAATCACTTTTTCACCCTTAGATCATATTTCAATGGATGATTAAGATCTCCCTCTATTATGAAGGTCCATTCTTTTGTCTGTTAATCGATGAAAGGCTAAAGGATGGTTCCTGTAATTCCTAATTATTTAAACCTTCTCATTTTAACTCATCCATAAGAACTACACATGATATACATATAAAAACACACAAATAAGCTTAAGCATTGTCATACTTTATTACTCAACATAAGTTCTCCAAATAACCTAAGCCAATTTCAATAGCAACATAATTATTAGTGTCAACAGAGGTAAGTCAGGTGATCCTAGTTACATCTTCTTATCACTTAAGTCTCTACTATGTCTATGATGAGAAATTATGACTTTAACTTTCCAAGATTGTCAAATTTGACATCCAAATCTTAGCTGACAGTTGACATTAACAAATTATCACTACAATATTACAAATCAACCATGGGGAGACAGATATCAGTCTTATACTACATTAACAGGCACATTTTATAGTCTACCAGAAAGATAATCCAAATTGACTCGCAGCATATGATTTATTGATAGAAAAAATAAAAGGGGTTCCACTTAAAACCATTCGGTAAACAGGCATTTATTTTCTTCTTTTTCCGATGTCGGATTAGGTTTGCACCCAACATTCATCGCCAAACCAAGAAGACTGTCAATTGTGGATAAATTTTCTAAATTACTAGATATAGGGGTTACGTTGACTTTCGTGATAAATAACACTTCATATGGTAAAATATGCTGCTATGTCAAGTAAGGAATATCTAAAAGAAATTACTGCATGAAGCCATGAACTTTCACATGATGTATATGCATAAATTTGTCATAATAGCAACAAAAAGGGGTCAAACAAACAACCTTTGAGGAAGGAAGAGGTAGAGAAGCTTGACGACCAGTCCGAGGTTCTGTCAGCATTCGAATCTCCTGAAGCTGGCGCGCTATATCCTCCAAAAGCTGCAACTGCAAGCTTTCTTTCTCCCGATTGTCAACAGAAAAGTTAAGCTTTTCTCTTCCTTCTTGCACAATCCTCAACCGTTCTCTAAGCCATTCAACTTCAGTATCAAGTTTTGTCCTTTCATTATCCAATGCTGATGTGGAATTTCTTCTTAAACTACTCTTCGAGCCACTCACAGGTGGCAGCCCCACACTAGCCTCTGAACCACTCTGTTTTCTCTCAGTTCGTTTTCTGCTTCCAGTTGACTTCGGGTCATTGTCAATGACATGGACATCATATACAGGTGAATCGGTTTCACCCGCAGCAGATGCATTTGTTTCCAAACCTCTTTCTTCCCCTACAATGGCTATAGTTTTCACGGGCTCCTCCTGTTTCGAAAACTCAACATCTTCAAACAATCTTGAACTCTTCTTTTCAGAAATGGTCATGTTAAGCTGCTGTAATATCAATTCAGGATCTTGAGTAAAATCATCATTGTTTCCACCATTAAACTGATCAGTTTCAGCACGAATCATTTGTCGGTATGCATCAACTTCTTTCTCTAAGAAATGTTTTTCCCTTTCTCTCCTTAAAACAATTTCTTTCAGTATATTCATTTCTTCTTCATCATAAGCTGATTTTTCCTCTATCATTCTTTGATACTGGCGCGCCTCCATCTCTATCGATGCTTTTTCTTCTTGTAAACGTAGAATCATCGACATTGCTTCATCTGCAGCAGTTGCAGCAGCATTTCTTTCTTTCTCAAGTTCAACATAAAGTGCTGATCGAGCTGCGTGTGATTCTTCTAACTCGCGTGTCAATAGCACAATCATCTTGTCCTTATCAGCTTCATTAACAGGAATCATTTTCGCCGGATCACCAAAAACAATACCTTGATCATTCCTGCTATCTGATTTAACCGCCATTGGAGTTTCTACTTCATCTAAAACCAACCAAACAACCATATTAATCATATCATTACAGATAATTAGATCATGTAAACAGATAATGCACAATGACAGCACTCACAGTTACCATTGTTAGCGCCAGAAAGAAACGAGGTAACGCCATCAGCTCCACCGCTAACTTCATTATCATTACTGCTTTGCTGATCAACACACGTAACCCAATTCGGGGAAGACGATACAGAAGACTGTTTTCCACCGTCAAAAGCGGCCTTTCTTCTTCGTCGAAAACCACCTCTCAATCTGTAATTCAAAGCCCCCTTTCCTTTCATGTCAAACCCTCTTTCCCTCTCAATCTTGATTCCAGAATCACCACTTCCACTTCTATACTTTCTAGCATCAGATTTTGAGCCACAAGACGCCTCACCTTCTAACTCCATAAACCCACCACCACCACCACCATTACGATCACCATCATCGATTCTATTCAGATTCAAATCTTCAATCTGATTGCCATTTTGAGCCTTAAAGAAAACCGAATCAAAAGGGAACTTTCTACTTGCAGAAAACTGAACAGCAGAGACCTTATCAGTAGGGTAATCAACGAGTAAACTTCTGATTTCAGAATTAGGGATTCCAAACAATCCATTGTCAGGAGTCGGTAAGCTCAAACCAAAGAAACCCAGAAATTTAACAGCAAATAAAGCAATTGTCGATCCACAGAGTAGGAAATACGCTATGAAAAGATCAAGAAAAGCACCCACCAAAGTGTTGAATGTCCAGAAACGCGTGGGTTGCATATTCATCTTCTAGGGTTTTTGTTTCAAGATCGCTGACTTTCTTGAGCAACACCGTTGGTTGATTGACGAATCTATGAAGTTCGATATTTGAGAGAGAGAATCAAGAAACCCTAATGGGTGAATACCCAAATGAATAAAATATGATAGCGATTGTAAAGACATAAGATATCCGTCTTCCGATGGAGAAAAATGAAATCGACATGATCATTTTGTTTGCGAGTCAAACACGCAGCATTGTTACCCACGAGACACGTGCGAATAACTTGCAGCATCACCTTTGATTCGATACGAATCAAAAATGGATTTTAATAATTTAAACTGACGCGATTGGCATGTGAGCGTGACGTTAAGATTACTGGTTGTTTTATAGGAGACCTAAGTTCGATCATTATAGCTCTTAGTTGGTGCCAAACGCCTCTAACAATGGACGAGATGGGCGAATGTTATTCTTAACCAACAGATTATAAGTTCAATTATTAAATTTAATTTATTTTAATATTTTAAAAGATAGATGATACGTATGGTATTTGTTTTGTGGCACAAATTAGACTGTTAAATAGATTGGTTGTTTTCTATTTGCATCGATACGAGAAAAATTATTGTTCTTTTACTTAATTGTTATTATATTAAATAATCAACAATCATGATTCCAACCAAAAAACGCATTTTTATCTAATGAATGTATGAGATACAAAACGGCAAAAAGAATCAAGTATATAAGACAAATAAATGAAAATCAACCCAATATGAAGTAGATCGCCATGGTATGTATCTTAGAAAGCAATAACATACAAAGCGACTAGTAATGAACATAGAAGTGGAACAACGGCCAACTGTGTTGAAATAGCATCAGATGAACCATTATCTGTTGGTACGGTATTTGATCCACGGGCCGAACTAGAAGGATTATTTGAAGAAGATGGTGTTGTTGGAGAACCTCCGGGAGATGCAGCTGTTTGAATTTCAAAACAATATGAGAGAATTAGTGTAAGAAAACATATAACTTTTATATTATATACGTTTAACAAATTCATTAAGGTGTTAAGTTTATTTTCGTAAAAAAGAGAATTAAAGTAGATTTAGGCTCGTAACCTATAAAGTATTGTAATTTAAAATTTGATATCAGATGTTGTCAACTAATTTTTTTTATCAAATGTGAATGTTAAGTTCAAAGAGGTATTACCATTGCATTGGCTAGTTGAAGGTGTCTGAACATTGCATGCCCTAGGCAACTCAAGAGCTTGAGTTTGGTTAATGTTAAGGCCTAAGGATGAACCACCACCGTTTAGAACCTCACACAAGCACTGTGGTTGCGACCTAACCACAGTAGCTAGTTGCGTGCAACACGCTGAAACGGGGGTAGAAGAATTGCCAGTAATGTAGTCAAGGCATGGAGACATGCTAATGATCACGTTTGTGCACCCTGAAGACGATTGTGCCATTCCACAACCACACAACAGTGCTATCGTGGCTACTAGGATCATCGACTTGTAAACGATAGCGCTATGTGCTTGATTGAATGCCATTGGAAAGAGTTTTTGGTTAGAAAGTGTGCTTGAAATTCTAGGTAATTTGATTTGGATGGGTGTGTTTTTAGTCTCATTTATAGAAGGAAATATAGAAGATAAATCAAAGTCAACTATAAGGTAAGAGAGGTTGCATTTAGGTTACCAACTATACTCCTAACACATGGAACAAACCACCTTTGTATCTCTATTTTATATTCTTCAGTCACATTGTAATTAATATATAATATCTTTTATTAATAATTTTCTAGTTTTGCCAATATCTATTCATTTTCTATTCATTGATATCTGTGTAATATTTTTGTGAATTCAAGAGGCATAGGCGGAATCTGGGTGTGTTTCTTTTATGAGGAAAAGAGCTAGTATAGTCTATAGTCTATAAATTAATATATATGTTACACTTGCAATTAAATTTGATAAAAAAAATACTGGATCTAGACGTCTAATATTGCTTACGTATGATTAATATAGAAAATAATTAACAACTTCAAAGTAAAGATGTATTTAATTCGGATTGAGTCATTAAATTATTTGCAATCAGAATCCGAATTTAAAGTTGTGGCTCTAAAAGCATTCAACAAATATGTGGCTAGAGTCTATTAGGCTAAAAGTGATCTGATACATTCTATGGCTATTCGAAAAACTCACGTTTATGCATGCTCAAAATCAGCATTTTGCATACGAGTCGATCCCGAGTCAAAGTGAACTCGGTTTGTGGTTCACACGTTAACTACCTAAGTATAAAACTACAAATAAAGGATGATCATAATTCATGATAAAATAACGAGCTAAAATTAAAATCTTTGATTTCTATTATTGTTTTAACGAGTTAAAATTAATAAAGAAGGAAATATAATAATTGTTGTTTATATTTGTGTAAAAATAGCATATTTAAGTTTTTTTTGTTTAAACAAATAAACTACCAACCCCAAACCCATCCTAACCGGATTGGCCAGCTCGTTTTATTTAGAATCTTAATTCCTCCCGAGACATATCCATTGTGTTGAAATTATGGAACTTCATTCATGATTCAATTGACATAGTTTCATTTCCCATTTTAATCACTGATCATGGAAATAATAAACACCTTTATTTAATAAAAACAATCTTAGTAATTATCTAATGTATAAGATTTATAATATGACAATTTTAGAAACTTTAATAAGGTATTTTCTTTTGTATCAACTAGAATTAACATCCGCTGTTACACGGGTTTCACTTTATCACATCTTGCAAGTAAATGTTGGAGACATATATGTCTTATTTTCATATATATATTCATATCATAACAAAAGCAGGTATGCAAGTGAGATCATGCATCTATACAATAAGAGTTGTTGTGCATGGTAGTTTAACCAATTTCATTTAAAAAAACGTTTATTCTAATAAAAAACTAAGTTTCAAAGCAAAATTTTAAATTCAATTGTTCATTTCTAATTAAATAAAAATAAATATAATAACTAAGAACTATTTATATTTTAAAATCAATTCAAGTATAATAAATAAAGGCATAGGATATACGGGACGCCCTCTGACTTTTCTTCACGACTTGTAAGGGCCAATATGGGCCTCAAGTCCGTAGAAATATTAATTCAGTCAGCTTTTGTTCCTCACGACCTGTAATGCATGAAACGACCATTAAATAGTTCTCGAGATATGCCTAACGAGAGTGACCGTCTTACTTAACGATTCGTATTTGTCCTTGCATGATGTTAAATTTTTCTAAAATTAGTCATGTGACATAATTATTCATCGGTATTCGTGTTTTTCTAATTTTTATAATAACATGATGTGATGTATTATTTCTTGAAAATATCTATCAATTATTTGATGTGGTATAAGTTGTATATAAACGATATATATAAATAAACATATGTTATTTGTTTTAGGAGGTGAGTTTGAAACAAGATAATTAAAATATCTTCTCGTGCGAAAGTAATAGAATGCCTCTGAATGGATCATCTTCTAACACATGTGTAGTTGTTGAAAACATTTTAGAACCAATAGATAAGCCGTTGTTGGCAGAATGATAAGAACTAGTCTCGAAATATTATGTAGTTTGCGCAACGGATGTGCCCAATCACATAAGGTGAATTACATGGGTGTGTGGATCTTAACTTAGAATTTTGAGGTGGCCTACTAGGAAACACAACTTTATGTTAAGATGTAATATTATATTGTAAAATTTTTATTTTATTTTAAAACATGTTCGGGCATGGACAAAAAAACTGATAATCTGACGATTAGAAGAAATATGTAAAACAGAGGTGTTATCGGGTCATATCTAGACATCTATCCCATTTGAATGGTTTAACTTAATATACATAAGATCCGTTGATGGTGATAAATATGCAGACCAAACTATTTCCGCATTACAGAAAGTTGATACGACAATGTTGTTCTCATGTAATATTTTATAAACCAAAAACAAAAATAAAATTATGACTATTTTTCAAGTGTACCGATTACTGATAAAGATGAAAACTAGTTATTTTTAAGATTTGTTTGTAGTCACTACAACTTCATATATTCGTTCCATGTGAATGTCATACAAATATTTGCGAGGATCCATGGTGCATTCATCGTAATGTTCGGCATATTTTTATGCAACTTGAAATGCATTTATATATATATATATTCTTCGCATATACGTTGTTGGTAGCACTCACGAGAAGTAATTGATTAATTGGTAGTGTACAGTGAAATTGTGTTGTCGCCTAACGAGGGTTATATTGGTCGAGATTTAGAAGTTGTAATCGGTATGTTATTGTGTAGAATGGTTCAAAACAAATCTTTAGAGTGATAAAAAGTTAATGCACATGATGCTTCCCTTAGATTATGATGATTTATGATAGATAAAATGTATGCGATACGTACAATGTAATTATGTAGTTTTATATTATTATGTAACACATAAGTTTTTAGTGAAAAATTAGACAATAGTACAATCTACTAAAAGTAATATAAGCATAACTAAAAATAAAAATATTTAATATTATTGTTCTTTAAGAAAGTTACAAGCTACAACATGCCTAAAATGATGTCCCGAGTGTGGCCCGGTATTATTCTTAAGCCCTTATCATAATGTTGTTATATTCCATAGTATATTTTGGTTTTCATAAATATTATCATAGATTGTGTGAAATGCAGAGATCTTTCTTCTCAAATCAAACCACTTGCTGATAAGTTTACGAGTGCTACGATATTCATTATGTTTGAGGATGTGATGAAACGTCTTGTAACTCGGTTCCAAAAAATTGAAGACTACCCAACTAATAGAATGGTCCCCAAAAGTTCGAGACAAGATCTTAATAAAGTCACACCCTCTTCGTCCATCCATGGAATTGGGTTTTGTGGAGTTATGTGAATTTGAGGCAGAACTTGTCGTAGTGATATTTTGCAAAAATATGTAATGGGCCATTAAGTATATAACAACCCGTGAGATAGAATCTTAACGACCTGTTAGATATTACGTGGGCCGTTAATAACTTACGGAATATATTTCATTACTTATATACAAACACCCGTAAAGGGATTCACGACCCATTAGTTCGATATAAACGGGTCATTTCATGCTTCATGGGTCATGAAGCTTTATTTTATATAAGTTTCACGGTCTGTTTCTACATTTACGCTCATTTTCTCTCATACGATTTGCAGGACCGGTGAAGGGGGTCACTTACAACACAACAACACAAAGAGGAGAATAACTAAACTTTATCAAACAGTAAATTAGATTAACCACAAGTAAAGACACTAAGAACACAAGTAATTAAGAGATAGAACACAAGAACAAGATACACAAGTGTATGGTTTTCTATATTGCAGTATATTACTTTCTCAATGTTCTATTACAAGTGTTACAAAGCATAAAAGAAAGATACACGAACATGAGATACTTATACTACATCCTACAGCCGACCATACTATGAAAGCCAGCTGGATACAATTGACTAGACACAAAACAAAATCAATTATAGAGTCAAAAGGCAGATTGCCTTTTGACTAGTGACTATGACATGCCATAGCTCACATCCTTATCTATAACAAAAAGAATATAGTACATGAAGTAGAAAGTTATAGACTCAAGACCTCAATGTACAGTTACCAAAAGCATAGACCTTTTCACCAACTCATGTAAGTTGGTGACTTTACAGAGTTGCAGCGGAAATGAGTCCAGCTTTATGGAAAACTACATCAGATAAAGCATGTTACTAAACGTCTTCGGAAGAAATCTGTCTTCAAGAGTTGAGCTTCGGAAGACTTCATCTTTGGCTTCGGAAGAAATTGGTCTTGTCTTCGGAAGATTTTACATTTACAGTATTTTTCTGTTGCATGTGTAAAACTTCCGAAGCATTCTTCTTCAATGCACTTATGCAGCATACAAGATAGACTTTGGATGTTTGGGTTGCATCAGCCTCTTTATATATTCTCTATCATCCTTCTTGTTCCTAAACACCCATTTGGTTCCAATGGTAGTATTCCCATGAGGAAGAGGACAAAGGTTCCAAACTTTTTGTCTTTTGAATTGAAGCAGCTCCTGTTGCATAGCTTCAACCCAACTTCCATCCTTCAGAGCCTCATTAACTTTCTTTGGCTCTATCTAGGATAAGAAACAAGAGTGAAGACAAACATTTGCTTCATGGGTTTGTCCTTTTGTTCTTAGCCCTATGACAACATCTCCAATGATGTTTGTGGTATGGTGAGACTTGTGGATCCGTAGTTGAGGGATCACAACAAGTTGTTGAGAGAGATCTAAAATTAGAGAAATTTAGATTTGGCATAGATGTTTCACCCACCACATCAGCACACTTATCAAGAAAAACTTGATCCAATGAGTGTGTGACATCATTGATGTTGTCATCTATGGAGTGGTTATCAGCATCAAGAAACTCCTGATCACTATCACCACCTCCATTGTTTTCTTCTACATGTGAGGCATATTTATCTGGTTGGAGCCTCTGAGTTGGAATTTGAAGGCATCCTAGATATATTAGTTGAGTGTGTCATTGTAGTGCTGATAGAAACCTTATTTGCAGAAGTAGTTCCAACTGGAGCTGAAGATGTATTACTTGAAGGTCTTCTCAGCTCAGATCTTGGATCAGGATCACTTGTGTTTAAATTTTCTGCAGATCCTGAAACAGTCTCACAAGATTTGTTAAAACAGTTGGTAACTAAATCAAGATCAAATAGCCAATCAGGACCAGAACCAGCCACACAGGGTGTGTGTTCATTGAAAGTCACATTGGCTGATTCCTCAACAATTCTAGTTCTGAGATTGTATAC
>BJCM01018596.1:2906-31068 GCA_018326385.1 Flaveria bidentis
GACGCATCCACATCTTTTACGTAGGCCAAGTAGGCACTACATCCACGTCTTATGCACTTCCCCGCCACCGCCATCGAAATCATCTTCGGGATCGTAGTAACGCGATCACCATAAACCGTCACCTTATTCCCGTCAGGCGCTGTTAATCGGATCATCTTCTTGCGACACACGATGTTTGCTTCATAGGTTGCTAACCAGTCCATCCATAGTACTACATCAAATCCACCTAGGGGTATCACGTGTAACCTAGCAGCAAACCTATGACCTTCTAGTTCTATGGCACAGTCCTCTATCACATCAGTAATTCTGGTGGACTTACCAATAGCAGTTTCTACATTGAATGGTGTACTGACCTTTCTACTACTAATAGGCAACTTAGCACAGAAAGTAGTGGAAATAAAAATCCTGCTAGCACCGAAATCAAACAATACAGAGGCACAAGTTTGGTTTACAAGAAACATACCTGACACAACATTGGGATCAGCTCTGGCTTCCTCCCGGGTCAAAGTGTAAGCTCTAGCACTTGCCCTCTGCCTTCCTTCCTCCGGCTTCTTCTTCTCTGCTCCAGAGCTCTCCGCCCTTGGCTTCTTACAGTCTCTAGCGATGTGGCCAGGCTGGCCACACGTGAAGCATACGTTCATCCCCATCCTGAACTCACCAGTATGCTCCCTTCCACATTTGTCACACCTCCTCAGCCCTGTTCCAGATGTGACCACACGTCGGTCACCCACCTTTGCCACCTTATTGTTTGGAGCAGCTCTACCACGTCCAAACCGTTTCCCATTCCAATTCCGGCCACCACCATCCTTCTTATTCACCTCAGCCACCACCACCTCGCGCTCATCATACAATCTGCCAGTTAAGTCAACCACTGACCTAAAAGTGCTCGGTCGGGCGGCGATCATATGCCTACGGATATCCGCCGGCAACCCTTGGATGTATCTCTTAATCTTTCGCGACAGTGGTGTCACTTGATCGGGCACCAGCCGTGCCATTTCACTGAATTTTGTGGTGTACTGCTGGTGTGTCATCGTTCCCGCCTCCAGCTGCAGGAACTCCCTTTCCACCTTATCCATCTCTCTGTGAGGACAGAATTCCTCAATTACTAACTTCTTCAGTTCAGGCCATCTGATCCTCCCAATGGCCCTACTACCCTCGGCTTGGACAATGTTGTCCCACCAGCACAAAGCCGAGTCCACAAAAGAGTGGTTAGCGAATTTCACCTTCTGATCTTTACGACACTCGCTGATGTCAAGAACAACCTCCATTTCCCTCACCCACCGGTGAGCAGCTGCAACTGTGTCATTTCCGTCGAAAGTAGGGGGCTTGCATCTCATAAACGCCCCATAGTTACAGCCTCGGATCGCCTCCGGCGCAGGCTCCTCTTCTTCCTCCTCCTCATCATCAGAGAGAACCGTTTTCGACGTATGGATTATTCGGACGCATGGACACTTAGGCGCATGAGCCACTTGGGCGCATGGCCCTACACTTAGCCGTCCGGCTAACATTTCTAGGCGCATGGACCACTGTTCAGGCGCATGGGCTATACTTAAGCATTTCTAAGGTAATCTTAGGCGCATGGGCTACTGTTTAGGCGCATGGATTACACTTAAATCTTTCTACGGCATTTTCAGGCGCATGAGCCTTATCTAGGCTCATGGACCCTCTGTGTAACATATTTCTAATATGTTTTCAAACCCAATCATCAAACCCATCTGTTCTAAGCTTAATGGGGCTATTCTAAACATGAATAACCTATAAGCATTCAAGAATCAACATCCAACAAGCATAATACGTGCGGGTAAACATACATAAACTTTGAAAATCGTTTTAATACATTTTCAACCCCAAAGATAGTTTAAAACAAGTAAAAACCGGGGTCTACAACTCGCCTGATGCAACTTGGGTGTTTCTTCCTTTCTAACCCGCTTGCATTGAGTTCAAGCACCTAAAAAACACCAAACACACACACCCGAGCACATACACAAACACATAAGCACATATGCATATAACCGGGATAAAACCCGTCATAAACACTTAAAACCGCGAATTCTTACCTTGAATTCGTTCACTTCTTCTTCTTCAAACCGAGAGATTCTGCTCTCCTCTTGTCTTTCTCTCTCTAAAGTCTGAATGGGAGTGATGTGAAAAGAGGCTGGGCGGCCATGCCCACCTTTACACCAACTTTTCAAAGATTTTTGTTATTTTTACACTTTTAATCCCTCTACTTGGGTGTTATTGCTTTTTTTTTCTTCTTTCTTTTCTTTCTAAGAATTAACCAGGTGTTAAAAATACTAATGAAATTACGTGTTAACTATTTAGGCAATTAAACAATATCAAAATTTTTTCAATATTTTTCCAAACTTTAGTCATTACTAAGAACTTTTGCTTTAAAAAAGTTGTTTGTTTAACCGATCTAATTTTTTGAAAAACACTATTTTTAAATATCTTATTTTATGTTTTTTGTATTAAAATACTTAATATTTCATAAACTTTTTTTTATCAAAAAAATATTTTTAATAAGAATTATGTTTTTAATTTATCAAAACAAATACTTAATAATTTGAAAAGTATATAAGTAGTTATTAGCATTTAATTAACTTTAATTCTAGTAATGACACATGTTCAAAATCTAGGTTAAGATTAGCGGGTAGTGTAGAAAAATAACATGTGGTTCTTAAAATTTTTGATTGATTAGTATAAATATGTGTATATGTGTGAGTATGCATCTTATCTAAACTAAATAAAAAGGGTGTACATGTTGATTATAACTTGAAACAAGAATAATCATTTGATACCCTATTATGTTTATAATGAAAGTAGACATCAAAATAACAAAAGCTTACTTACATAAATAGAGATCTTTAACGAGAAGGATAATGCCTTGATCAGATAATTTGTTCCCGCTATGATGTCTCGTAAAGTTTTATATTGAAACTTACAGCAGCTAAATACAATCATTCGAGTTAAAGGCAATTTGAGAGCTACAACAGTTATACTAAAGTCTCAATATAAAAACTTAAAAATAAAACAAAAATGACATTAATAAAGCATTAATGTATGATATTAAATTGTACAAATTTGTCTACATATTGTTAAGCGCACATATAAGCTATTATACACAATATAAAACTTCAGTGAAATTACATTAATCATTCATGCACATTTAATATGCTATTATATAAGGACTCTATTAAAATTAATCTTTGTTACAAGTTCTTGGAAAGTTTTAGATGCTAGACCCTCTTGTCATCTGACTCGTAAGCATATCTTTTATACTAATGTACTGGATATAAAGATTATGTTCCATTACTCATTCTCTTATAATCAAGAGTTGAGTTTTTACAGTAAATCTTCAATAGTTGCGACATGGAGTTAACAATATTAAGTCTAGTGATGAGATTTCTTAACAAGATCCCATGGCAAGTTGCATTTTGAAACTCTACGTATTCTTCCATCATTGTTGAGGTTGTCACCTACTACTTCTTATTAGTCATTCATGAATTAGCTCACCTTGTAACATAAAGGTGTACACTTAAGCTGATTTCATATCATATGTGCATTTAGCAAAGTGGAATTAGAATAGCCCACTACTTACAAGGTATTTATTCATTTGTATATCAATTTATTTCCTTTTGTCTCTTGAATATATTACAATAGTTTCTTTGCTACTTTCTAATGATATAGACTGACGTATCAGGATTAGATTGATATCTGCCTAGCAATCCAAAAATATATGCAATATTAGGACACTTATATACTTAAGTATACCATTAATAAACCTTAACTTATCTATTTCATCTGCTTTTTCTAAACCTCTAGCATTTTATGTTAATAAGGAAGTTGTTGTCTCATGAGCAACAAATCAAGGTTAAGGACATGTTAACTATTAACAATGCAAGGGCTTAGATGATAAGTTTATATGTCTTTTTGAAATGTTTGCGCTTGTATACATACTATGGTTATATGGTTATAAAAGGTGAAATAATTAAATGATTCTAAATGTTACGTGCATGATTTGGGTTTTGTTAAAGTGTTCATACATGTTTATCTGTGTGTTGGTTTTTTAGACATTATTAAGTGCACTTAACTAGTGATTAATGTGTGCTTAAGGATATGCGATGCATAATCATATATGCAATCAAATGGCATAAGAAAACTTAGGGGTTGTTTGTTTCAACATCTTAATGATTAAGATGTTTGAATGGTTCAAAATTTAATAATTAAAACATTTGTCTCTGAATGTTTAAGCATAATACTAAGTCTGAGTGGTTAAGACCTTTTATTTGAATTGATTCGATATTTGCATTTGAATAGTTAAATGATATACTAACTCTTAATGGTTCAAACCTCTTAATGGTTGAACACCTAATGGTTCAGGCCTTTTATTGGTTCATCACATAATTATTCAGAAATTGCCAAACAACCCCTTAGATGATTAACAAGTCGACTGTGAACCATATGGTTCTCAAACCTTCAAGGGTTTATAATTATTTAATAATCAACAAAAACTAATAACATTTATTCACCTAACCCCAAATAAATCTTAAAAAGAACCACTAGAAATAGTAGTCGTGTCTTTGATCGAGTTATGATGGTTGGATAAAACCAAATAATTTAAAAGACATAAATACTTATAACTAGTACATGTATGTAACGATCGTTTCCATAGGAAATTGGTGGAATGTATCAAGCATGAATACCTTAGACTAAAACACAATTAAAAAATACATATAAACAAATATTTTTCGGTTTTTTGTTTGTAGTGAAAAGTAAACTAAACACAAATAACTAAGAAAACAATAAACGTGATTAGGGTTTTGAAACAACCTTTTAAGATTCACTCGTTCACACAATTACCAAATCATTTATGCAAAGAATTCACATATGTAATGTAAGGCCCCGTTCTCGGAACGCTCACAGCTGGTCAATCATTGCACATAAAACATATATTTACATTAACTTTAATAAAACATTGCAGCGGAAACATTAGAACAAACATTTCCTTTCATGATAGTTGCTTTTGCAAAATAATACCACATTACAAAACATCGTTTGTTCGCATTACAATGCAAAAACATTATACAAAGGAATGTCATCCAAAACGAGCAAGTAGCCGCCCCGTGCCATCCTCAGCCACCATAACCTGCCAACTGGAAAACACATAAAAAAGTCAGCGTTGCTGAGTGAGTTCTAGTTTTATAAAATAAAATACTTTTACATCCGCTTAAAACCTTCCTTCACATTCTTACGCGATCAAGCATCATACGTACACATAGATAATAACATTATTATCTTTCATTCCTTCATATCTTTCACTTCATCATAAATAAGATTGCACAAAGCAAGAGCTCCATGTTGATCGACAACAAATGTCGATCCCTGTCGGTACACATCATAATGGTAGCTAACCCCCGATAGTTGATCCACACTGCCAAGCACATAGCCCGCTCATGAATACGGATAAATCATCATACATTAGACTCACGTAAGTGAAGTCAATCATAGTTCTTGCGAGACTTTTAATCATCAAATGGGTCCGGGGATAACATTCATTAAGTTTTACTTTTCATTAATATCATCTTTCACTTTAATATATAATACTTCACGTTCATTTCATTCCCATAACAAGTAAATCACGGAATAATACATAATAGGGACATAAACTCAACATAGCACATTCATACATAACCACACATAAACATTACATACCCCATCACGCATCATCACAAATATCATACACCATCCATTCACAAACATATACACATGCACAACAAGCATAAGTCACCGTAAAACATAACCAATCCTCCGCGGGACAGCGGAGGTTCGGGGGCGGTAGCCCCTGACAGTGGGGTCCTAGGGGCAGCAGCCCCTAGTGGGGTCTAAGGGGCAACGCCCCTGGCTGGGGTCCAAGGTCAGCGTGAAAATTTTTTATTTTAACACTTTTATATAGCACATTTCCTCATAGAAAAATCGTTCTTCCCGTTAAAATCTCTTAAAATCTTGGTCGTTTAAAATGTATATTTAGTATGCATTTCCAGCCCCAAACTAGTTCAAAACTTTTAAAATAGGGGATCTGAAACTCACCTGTACTCGATGAGTAGCTTCTCAATCAAGCTTTCAAAGCAAGGGTTGCACTACACAAACTGCAGATAAGTTAACACTTAATGGTATTAATTCTGCCTAATTTCGCTGCCAGATCAGTAGTTTCGCTGGCATATTCGCTGACAGTTTCGCTGGCATCTTCGTTGGCAGTTTTGCTGGCAGTTTCGTTGCCATCTTTGCTGCCAGTTTCGCCTCCAGTTTCGCCCAACTTTCATTGGATAATCATGTCTTCGACACTACCTGTGAAACTATAGTTTCGCAGGAAGACCCATAGTTTCGCTGGACGAATACGTAATTTCCCTGGATGAACACCCAGTTTCGCAGAACGGGATGAAAATTACGAACCACCCCATTTTTGACCCAAAACTTCAATCTTTTACATCCAAAACCTTGGTGTATCACCCAATAAGCTATATCTAAGCTTTTTACATGTTTTCTTATAGAAAAACATAAGTTTTGGGAGAATCTTTGCCACTTTCAAAGATCCAAGCCCTAGAATCCGGGTTTACATCAAAATGAACGATTAAATGATGTTTCTTACCTGGATTCTTGGTGTTTTCGTGTTGTTTGAATGCCCACAAACACCGATATTCGATCTCGTGATCAACCGAGCCTTGCATCTTCACCTCTTCTCCACTTTCTCTCTCTACTCTCTCTCTCTCTTGAGGTTTGAGTATTGAGTTGCAAATGAGAGATGCTCAAGCTGATCCGTTTATATATAGCGAGGGTTCCCGGGATCTTAAACTTGCTAAACCCATATCCCGTGAGGTCTACTCGGTCCATACTCCATTACCCTCTTATTTTCTTTAGATAATCTCGGTTAAGCCCATTATTATTAATTGGCTCGCTTTGACTTTATTCGGGGCGTTACATGTAACAAACTGCTCATGATGTAAGAAAATCGAATGTGAAAGAAAGCCCATGAATACTTAACATAAACAAGTCTTTTAACTTTAGACAAACGAAAAATTATATTCTTATGTCAAAAGAACAGAACCCAAAGTATCAATCTGGACTAAACCTTGCTTCACTTACAAGAACTCTCCTCCTGAAAGTGCTTACGAATGAATTAGCTACTCATCGACATACTTGGATCTTCAATATTGTATTGGATGTGCTTTATTTGGTATTCACACTATGTCATACTAAACACATATTACAATTATAAAACGCTTTAAAATAGAGTACGCTTTCTCCCCCAAAAAGAGAACAAGTAAAATTGGGGCATTAAACACACCTGATGTGCAAACGAACAATAACAAAGAGCTAATGATGAGTGAAAAGACAACCCATCAAAGGTTACCTAGAACACCCAAGTACATAAGTACGTGTACATAGAAAGTTTAACAACCCTAAGTGCTCAATAAACACGTTGACCCAAGGTTTTGGAAAGCAAGACTCATTTGACCTAGTTGACCCGTTTGACCCATTGATGACATGTTTATTGAAATATTTTTTGATCAAATATAGAAACTTATTACACATGGTTATCATACAAGTTTTTCACGTATTCCACATCACAAACCCTAAGTTCTATAAAGATCATCATACTACCAAAGTTTATCACAACTCATGCAAATCTCAAGGAATGAACATGCTCAACATAATTATAACTACACCACAACTGATTAATCATACATCATAATGATCTATAGTAACTCCAAACATGGTTGCATAATCTCCTAACATAACCCATCATCTTGCAATATTCCATAAAAACCTAAATTCCCAAATAATGCATCAAGTAGGCACATGAGTCAATTAACACATTCTATCACATTAAACATCATCAACAAGCATTCTAACATGATCCTAATATCATGAACATGCCCAATTAGAAATATGCAATGATCTACATGAATAAAGTTTCCCTTTAAGGATAGTAACACCCTAAATCAATCTAACATCCAATTCATTCATAAATTCGTCAACTTTTTACCTAATCAAGTTCAAAACATTCATCTAAACATGGAAAACATCATCAATTCATCATAATTCTCAAATCTCATACCTAAAAGTTTTACTTATAACAAGGTATGAACGACCAATCAATTTCATGATTTTCTTGTAGAATCCACGTAAACAAACATCAATGCAATACAACTAACATCATATTATCTTCAAACAACATCAACTTTGACATTAATCATGTTAATTGAACTACGGTTTTTCTTGAATCAAAAACTATGAAACAACCAATTAAAATCTAACCTTCAATCGCGTGGAAATCAAGAATTAACACTTGCTACACGCTACAATCACTTGGAACTAATCAAAATTGATGGATGATTGTTGTTATTGATCAAAATCGCAAGGAATGGGAGTGCTAGAGGGTTCAGCCGATTTGGGTGGGTGGTTTGGGGGCTAGGGTTTTTAGTTTTGTTAAGTTTAAGTTTAATAACATTTACCAATTAAACCCTTCTTGTTTAAATATTCTAAAAACTAAAATTTTCACACTTTTTAAATACTTCTAACTACAAAACTCATATATTATTATTCAACAATAACAATAATATATTTTTAGCTCGCAACAAAACACATGAATCCAATAAAACACGTTGGCACATTACAAAGTAAAATTCACAAATAATATTTTGAATTAATGAATCATATACTCACAAATTAATAATCAACATTATTAATTATATTTTTTTTCTGATAATCATTGTTAATTAGGGTTAAGTTACCAACAATTAACGAAAACTAGTATGTGCTGATGACACGTGTATGCAAGACCTAACGGAACTAACGAAGTTTGGTAATGGAAAATTACCGGATGTCATATTATCCCCATGTTGAAAGAGTTTTCATCCTGAAAATTATGTTACATGGTTGTGTTACATCACTGGTTTACTGCATTGGCAAAACAAAATCGAGTGAGTTGTCAAATCATCCCCATATTGAAAGAAATTTACCAAAATTTAATCAATACCTTCACTGGTTGTCATCATCGTGTCAAACAGATAAGTATACTTAGGCTTCATCTTATCCTCACGTTCTCACGTGATTTCCAAACAACGTCTTGAGTTCCAACAAACTTTGACTATGTGTATCTTGCTTATCTTAGGGGTCTTGACTTCACGATCCACTACCTCAACTGCCTCTTTAACAAAGCATAATTGCTCATCTACTGGCACCTTCTCGAGTGGTACGTCCAAAGTCTTGCAGATAAAAAATTTTTCATATTGAAAATGTGAAATACATTGTGAACTCTACTCAACAAATGAGGCATATCTAATCGATACGATACTAGACTTATTCTTTCTAGAATGTCAAATGGCCCAATGTATCTCGAATTAAGCTTGCCCCTTTTGCCGAATTGAATCAGACCTTTCCATGGTGAGACTTTCAGCAAAACTTTGTCACCGACCTGAAACTCCATAGGTTTCCGATGCTTGTCTGCATAGCTCTTCTGTCGGTGTCGTGCTGCAACCGTACAATTTCGTATCTGCACGATCTTTTCGGCAGTTTCATGCACCAATTCAGGGCCAGTTAGCTGACTAACACCAAATTTTGCCCAACAAACTGGTGATCTACATTTTCACCCATACAAAGCCTCAAATGGTGTTGCTTTAATGAGTGTGTGTGACTATTGTTGTAAGAAAACTCCACCAACGGACGATGAACTTCCCAATTATTCTCGAAATCAATCACACAAGCATGCAACATGTCCTCCAATGTTTGAATAGTATGTAGGCTTTGCCCATCAGTCTACGGATGATAGGTAGTGCTCATATCTAGACGCATACCCAAAGATTTTTGTAACGATTGAAATAAATGGTACGTAAAACGAGTATCACGATTAGAAATAATCAAGATTGGTAGACCATGTCTCGAAACTACCTCTTTTAAATATATTCGAGTTAATTTATCCATTTTATTTATTTACTTGATCACCAAGAAGTGAGCGGACTTAGTCAGGCGGTCCACGATCACCCATATCGTGCCATAACCACTAGGAGTCCATGATAATTTAGTAATGAAATCCATAGAGATTTGTTCCCACTTTTGTAAAGGAATCTCAAGTTATTGTAATAAACTAGATGCCTTTTGATATTCAACTTTAACTTTAGAACATGTCGAGCACTTGTTCACGTATGTTGCTACATCTGCCTTCATATTAGGCCACCAATAGTCCTTTTTTTCAGATTATGATACATCTTTTTAAAACCAAGGTGTATAGATTACTTAGACTTATGTGCTTCACTCATAACCAAATCTCTTAGGTTTTCATACAAAGGTATCCAAAGTCTATCTATGAATTAACGGATTCCATCGACCTTCACTCAAACTGTTTGTCCATCCCACATAAAGATTCAGATCCAAAGTTTTCCTCTTTCAAAGCTTCCATCTGAGCTTCCTAGATTTGTTCAGGCAATTGAATGCTAATCGTAAGTTTCAAAGCTCGCACTCATCGGGGTTTTACAATTTCCTTTATACTCAAAGCATCAACGACTACATTCGCCTTTCCTGGGTGATAGTTGATAGCATAGTCATAATCGTTCAATAATTACACTCAACGTTGTTGCCTAATGTTCAACTTTTTTTGTTCAAGTTATGCTGAAGACTCTTGTTATTGGTGTAAACAGTGCATTCGGTACCATACAAGGAATATCTCTATATTTTCAAGGCAAAGACTATTGCACCTAGTTCAAAATCATGAGTAGTGTAGTTCCTTTCATGCACTTTCAGTAGTCTCAAGGCATAGGCTATTACTTTATCATGTTGCATCAGAACAAAACCAAGTCCTTGGATAGAAGTGTCATAGTAAAATATGAAGTCATCACTTCCCTCCTATAATGCTAATATCTATGCCCTATAAAGTTTCTGTTTCAACAACTAAAAAGTGGCTTCTTGACTCTTACCCTAGATATACGTTGTTACTTTATGTGTTAAAGTTGTGAGAGGTTGAGCGATCTTAGAAAATCCCTCAATTAAACACCAAAATATTCAGCCAATCCAAGAAGTTATCGTATCTCACTAGGCATCTTGGGAACCAACCAATTATTTATTGTCTCAATTTTTTGCGTGATTCTCATATGTTTGTTTTCATTAACAATGTGACCCAAGAATTGCAGTTCGCGAATCTAGAAATCACATTGGAAATTTAGACGTACAGTTGTTCCTTTTTAAGCAATTCCAAGATTAGATGTAGGTTCTACTCATGTTCTTTATTGGTCCTAGAATAGATTAATATGTAATCGATAAACGTGATAACAAAATGATCGAGGTAGGGTTTGCACACAAGATTCATGAGATCCGTGAATACTGCTAGTGCGTCAGTTAACCCAAATGGTATGACCAAGAAATCATAATGGCCATAACAAGTACGAAGTGTGATCTTTGAGATGTCTTTTTCTTGAACTCTCAGTTAATGATAACAATAGCTCAAATTAAGCTTAGAGTAATAGCTTGATCCGTGAAGCTGATCAAACAAATCATCTATACGAGGCAAAGGGCATTGATTCTTAACTATAACTTTGTTTAATTCTTTATAGTTGATGCACATTCGAAATATGCAATCCTTCTTCTTAACAAAGAGAACAAGTGTTACCCACAGTGAAGAGATCAGTCGAAAATATCCTTTATCCAACAGATCTTAAAGCTATGTAGATAGTTCCTTCAGTTTGATTAGGGCTAGCCGATAAGGTGCTCTCGTTATTAGAGCTGCTCCGGGAGTCAAATCGATCTGAAAATCAACTTGATAGCGAGGTGGAAGTCTAGGCAGATCCTCTCGAAACACCTCTGGAAAGTCACTAACAACCAAAATATTCTCTTTTTTCTTTTCATTTTGTTTCTTGGCAGTTATAAGGGCTAATATGGCTAAGCAACCCTTGCGTAGCCGCTTTTGCGCTTTCATAAATGATATGATGCCTACCATAACACCATTCTTCTCGCCTTTAACCGAGAGAATTTCCCCATCCATGAGTGGAATGCGAAACTCCCAAGTGTAATAGGCACGAGATCAATGTCCAGAACCATATCGTAACTCCCAAGTGTAACAGGCACGAGATCAATATCGAAGGTATGACCAACAAGTTCTATCTTGCAACCTTTAAGGATTTGTGTAACGTGTGTTTGCTTACCATCAGCTAATTCTATGGTATATTTAGTTTCCATCATAAAATACATATAACTTAAGAGACTACTAAACTTAGTAGAGATAAGAATCCTATGAGCTCCAATGTCAAACAAAAGCAAAACGACAATTAAGAAGAAACTTATGTGTAACAGTAGTAGGTTCATTTAGAGCCTCACCTGAACCCATAACAAAGGCTCTCCCTTTAGCTCCTCCATTGTGGCCACTATTTCCACCATCGTTGTTGTTACCACCATTTCTAGTACCATTCCTATTTTTCTTCAACTAAGAACAATTCCTCTTGTAGTGCCCTTTCTTTCCATATTCAAAACAACCTTTTAGTATTTCTTAGGGTTGTTGGGGCTTCTTCATCAACTCTCCATGATAATCCTTTGCCGCATATTCAACCTTATTAAAATGCTAGCATAGAAGGATGACACACGTGCTAGTGTTGGGTTAGTTACATCGGCTGCATTTGGGATACTTTCCCACGTATCCACCTTGTCCTTGAGCTGGGGAAGATGATTGGTTGAAACTACAATTGTTTTCAAACCTTATTTGTTGGTGCTAGCTGTTAGATGACGAGCCCTTGTTCCCTGAATGATCCTACTTACGCTTGTTGGTAGGCGTGCTTACCATAGCATCTCGTTTGGGTAGTTTGCTTTATACCACAACTTGTTCCGTCAGCTTATGAGCTAGCCGGATAGCCTACTAAATAGTAGTGGGTTTGAAGTAGTAACCATACTCTATATTTCCGGCACCAATCCATACAGATAGAGCTCGATTCGCTTGATTGGCGGGTTGATCATTCCAGGGCATAGAGTTGCCAACTCATAAGACCTCGTAGTGTAGGCCTCAATCTTAGACCCCTATATCTTCAATTTCCAGAACTTAGCCTCCGGCTTCGAGACTTCATCGCGAGGGCAATATTACTTTATTGAACTCGTCCTATGGTAAAAACATTTGCCATCCCCTAGCCGAGCATATACCTGAGTGTTCCACCACTTGAGTGCTGCACCTTCTAATGTTCCCCTGGTGTATTTCTCCTGGTCCATCGCTGGACAGTTGCACTTGGCGAAGACCTACTCGATTTTCTCAAACCAGAACACAAGTCCCACGACCCTTTCAGCTCTAGTATAGGTGTGGGGCTTACAGTCCATGAATGCTTTGTACGCACGTGTTGGCGGTCCTAAATTCAACTTTTCAGAATGTTTAGTCAAACCAATAGATTAATCATCTAACGGAATATTTTCGTAATTGATGACTAAAGTTATCGTTTACCTCCGAACTAGGTAGCTTAAGCGTTCACTACTATTTGCACGAGGCATCTAATTCAGCCGAGATCATGTTTGCAGCAATAGCATCACATCCACAACCATGCCCACGTCCGTTTGTATTTCACTTTATATATACAAATACAATAATGAGTAACATCCAACATATTAACCTCACTGAAGTATGGTAAATAATAAGATATAAGGAATTTGTCACAACCACAACATTTATAACCAAAATAATAGCTCATGATAAATAAATTGTAAGTAATCTCACAAAATATCCTGTCATTATCAAAATATCAAGTTATTAGTTTGGTGGGAAACAACCCTTCCCACATAGATTTTCTTTAAAATAAAACTATGTAGTCTAAATTTGATAAAGATGAAACTTAGTCTATTACTTCAGACATATCACTATCCTTCTCCATCTGTATTGGTTCATGCTCAGGCTCTTCTTCAGGTTCTTCTTCGGGTTACTCCTGCATCTCTTCCTCTGGATCTTTTTTTGGTTCTTCCTCGGGTACCTCCTAAGGCTCCTCCATTGGGACCTGAGGCACGATTTGTTTTTCTAACTTGTGTATATGAACGATAACCTCATGAAGTTGATTACACATTGAATTTTAGAGTAGCCACTAACTCAGCAACCTGTCCACACAGAGCCTGAATTTCCTGTTTGACTATCCTTGCGTCCTTGCATATCGATCCACAAGCCTTCCATATCCTTGTACACTCTACTGTCATACTCTTGTTGTGCGTCCAACCTTTTGAATTTCTCCTCAACCACTCGTTGCAGTTGATCATGTGAGTCCACCAAAGTAGATATAAGCCTAAGAGGTGTGAAGGGTAGGGGTATAATATGGTGTCTCTAGTCACGGTAGGGATTGTACATGTGACATTCTCCATTCCTAGCATCCTAATCAGTGCAATATGATACCAATCCTAATTGTCAGTACTAGTTATGTCACGCTGTATCATAGGCTCGCCCATGAGGTACATGTCAAATATAAATACGAGGGGTCTATAACAATAACTTGTAGACAATGAAGGAACAATAGGAACATCAGGTTCCTTTCCTGGCGTGTGTCAAACAGGGGATGAAGATGATGATGACGCCATACTGCAGTGTATGTGATGTGTATACCAATGAGTATATATACAAGAGGATAAGCAACGAGTAACTAACTATGTGCGGTTAGAGAGTAGTGTGTATGAAACCTAGTTCCCTATAACCAATGGTTTTGATACCAATCTGTCACGCCCTCAAAATCCACGTGCGGGGTTTTATTGCGAGACGAGTGAACCAACTAGGACCTAAGTCATTAGTTACTCAGAACGACCCGATATGAACATTTGAAACCAATCAACGTTTAAAACTTTAAACTACTTGCGGAAGTGTTTTGTAAATATTTCAAACATAAGGTACTAAATCTAAACCGCGTTCAAACGCACCCAAACCAAAGTATATAAGTATTCAATAAGTCAAAAGTAGATAAGTGTTCGTTTAATGTATGCATGACTCGTGCGTGCTCCTACGACAGCTACTAGTAACGACTTGAGAAAAACATGCTAAAAGTGTTATAGGTCTAATCTTTGTTATAGATCCTAACTACTTAACGATAATGATAAACTCAAAAAGAATAAATATCAACAAACCAAAATTAAAAATTAACTAAGTACATACAAAGATATATAATATTTAAAATTGGCAAATTTTTAATAATTTTAACTTTTATTTATTAGTTGATAATAATCCATGTTATCAATTTGACTTGTGACAATCTCAACATTCAGTTTTATTACTGGTGGCAATCCTAGTAGAATAATTATCATATATTTATACTCAGTTTGCATTTATTTTTCACTTGATTTTTCTTTTATGTTACTTAATTCCATTGATAAACATAACTACGAGTGAAATCAAGTGCATACTAAATGTAAATTTTTGATCATTATGTTATTGAGACTATTATTGGTAACAATAGTGAAAGTTAGGTGTGTTATCGGTTAAATTAATAGTGTAAATCGTTACCGGCTAACTTCTAATAGTTTGGATTATTAAAATCTAATTTGCCTTTAATATTTTAGATAATTTTCAATCTGAGTCCCATTCTAGAACAAGGTTCAACTCCTTGGTCATTACTTACATCAATATGTCAAAGTGTTTCAACCTATGACCTAGTAAACATGTTAGTGGTAGGATAAGTTCTCACTTGGTTAATTTCGTGTAAAATGCAGATCGCAACCCCTAATTTTCTTCGATTAAGGGCACTTTTGAAGTAAACAACGCTGCCTGGAAGACTCCGGAACAGTCCACATAATTCTAAGCAACATGACAATAATGGAAGGCTCTAGAACGTACTGCATAATATTAGAAAATGTTATTCAAGAGCTGCTATGAAGAGGCAACTTGTTAAGCTATAAATAATCTTGGAGGTCTCTAGAATACACTACAACATTCAACAATGGATACAGGATAGAAAGATTGATCGGGTGGTGAAAGTTTAATGTTTAAAGGCTTAATTTCCGTGTTTTACGTGTAAATTATGAGAAATAGAGTTACTTTTGGGATTATCTTGTGTTTTAGGTTAAACGTGAAGAATACATAGAAATTGGAAGAAACGGGACGAGAATTGGATCTTTTGAAAAAATAAATGTTAAGGTGAATTTGCACGACAATACTATCTTAAAACGGACATAACTTGAGCTAGGAAAGGAGTTACGGGACCCAAGATCTGTCCATGAAAAGTTCTCGAAAAGTTACACATGAAAGTCAAGGTTGTGTAGGGGGTGGCGTTACTGACGTTGGGGTCTATGTTTTGTTGAGATTTGACCTAATTTGAAAGGTTTTAAAAGGTAAAAACCCTATTACGAAAATTACCTTCTACAACATTGATCTTGGATGAAAATTAGGCATCTTTCATCTTTCTCAAGTTCTTCCAACATCAATATCATAAAATCTACAAGATTTATTCAATTGTCTTTGAAGATTCAATGATAAGGTAAGGCTAATTCCTTTGTAATTCACTTCAGGGGATGGGTTTGTGCAAGTTTTTATTTTTCATAATCGAAACTTAGATTTGAGATTGGATCTTTAACCCTTTAAGTTCTTGTGGATTTAATTCATGATTTGATTATTTAAACAATTTGATTATGTTTAAACCTAATTTTTTAATTTCTATAACTTTGATTGTCTTTAATCATTGTGTGATTGATTACTAGTGTAACATCTATGACTTTGATTGTCTTTAATCATTTTGGTTAATAAAAAGTTAGCATTTTTATTCTGGTAAGGACCGTTGTTGCCATATATGAAACTCATGCGTTACTTATGTTTATTTCTTTAATTTATCTCTAATCCTTGAATTTGAAGGCTAATAATGTTAATAATAATAATAACTAATAATAATAATAATAATAACATTGATACTAATTATAATAATATTAATAATAATAATAACAATATATTATAATAATAATAATAATTTGCAAAGAATTAATAAACTTAAAAATGTTAAAACTTAAACTAAAAAGGTTAGGGTTTTGTTTTGTCATTTTAGAAACCTTAAAAGAAACTTTTACACATAAAATAACAACTTTAAAACTATAGGGACCATTTGTACAAATTATTAAAAACCAAATTAAACTTCCCTTTTACTACCCCGTTTTTCCGGCCAAGCCTCCAGCGACCATCGGCGACTCTCCAGCGACTCCTCCGAGCGTTAATCAACCGTTTTACTTTCAAATTAATTCAATTGAATTAGTCCCTAACCTGTTTCGAAGCCACAAGCATGTTTAATTCGATTAAACAGGCGGTTATGACCCTGTAATTTCGAAACCGAGAGTTCGCATTCAATACTTGACTGTTCGGGTCGAAACTGTTAGGACCATTTACGTACGGAGTACTAACTGATTCTGCGCGTATACCAACTCAAATAGTACTGAATCCTATTTGATTGGCGATCCAATCAGGGAGAACACAGTTCAAATCAATCTAACGGTTAATGAAACGTTAAGAATGATTATAGAATGATCAACTTCGATCTATGAACTTGGAACAGGTTTTCTTGAGTCTCTGGACGGCTAGGGTATGATTATGTGCGTAGGTATTCGAATTGTTGTGTTTTTCCACGAATTAGGTGGTATTTATAGGTTAGGGTCTTCCAATCGTACGACTGAACCATTAGCATGGTTCAGTCGTGCGACTGAATCATGCGATTGATCCATCCGCACGACTGAAGGTTCAGTCTCCTGGTTCAGTCGTGCGACTGGTCCATTAGCATGAAGTATTCATGCGTATGGTCCATTAGCATGGTCCATTCGCATGAGAACTTCATACGATTTAGTTTGAACATGTTTCTTAATTATTATTGACTAAGAATTATATACAACAATCACAAACCTATATATTTAGTTCACTATAAGTTATCACATAATAAACAATAAAATATTAAACATTATAAGCATCAACCACACATTGTATTTCATTCATACCCATTCAATTACATATATGTAAGACATGATAAACATTTTACATTAAGCTCCTAAACTGGGTACATATGTATCAACAGAAACCGATCAAATTATAAGGTTGTGTAACACCCAGTTATTCTGTTAAAGTTAATAAAGAAAGAACTAAGTGAAGAAAAAGAAAGAAAATATATTTTACCCAAGTTGAGGGGTAAAAAGTGTCAAAAAGGACAAAAGGTTTAAAAAAGTGGGTGTAAAAGGTGATGGCTGCCGATCACTCTCTTTACACCCACACAAAATTCGGATCTTTATACAGAGAGAAAGAAAAGGAGCTGAAATTCTTGGATCTTGAAGAACAAGAGCTGAAAAGTTCGAATTCAAGGAAAGAATTCGTGTGTTTAAGGTGTTCTTGACTGGTTTCATCCTCGGTTGTGTGCTAATGTATGTTGTGTGTGTTCGGTTGTGTGTTTCTAGTGGGTTTCTAGGTGAGAACTTGTAGCAATTGGGCTTTGAAGGAAGTCTTACCCTGCTAAGGTGAGTTCTTAAACCCCTCTTTTACAATTTAACTGATTTTGGGGCTGGAAATGCATGTATGAACTTTTTATAAAACTAGGGTTTGATACCCGTATGTATGAATGTGTGTATGTGCGGGTATGGTGTGATTTTGGACTATATTCATGCTTGATGATGTTATGGTTGTGTTTCTAAGGTTTAGAATGCATGATTTAAGCTTAAAACATGATAGATGGTGTTTGGGGACCAAATTTTGATGATAAGTGTGCCATAGGCTGCTCATGCACCCAAACAGTAGTTCATACACCTAAGTTTAGAAAAACTTCTTAAGTGTTGACAAATGCGGATGAGTAAGTTCATGCGAATGAACAAATGTGGATGAGCATTGATAAATGCGGATTAGTAAGTCATGTGAATGAACAAATGCGGATGAGTAAGTCATGCGAATGAAAAAATACGGATGAGTAAGTCATGCGAATGAACAAATGCAGATAAGTAAGTTCATACGAATGAACAAATGCGGATGAGCATTGACAAATGCGGATGAGTAAGTCATGCGAATGAACAAATATGGATGAGTAAGTCATGCGAATGAACAACTGTGGATGAGTAAGTTCATGAGAATGAACAAATACGGATGAGCAAAGTCAATGCGGATGAACAAATGCGGATGAGAATGGACAAATGCGGACGAGTAAAGAAATGTGGATGAATAAAAAGAAATGCGGATGAACAAAAAGAAATGTGGATGAACAAAAAGAAATGTGAATGAACAAAACAGGAAATGCGGATGAACACTTAGAATATTTTCTGACTTTTTGGAAAAATAAGTGTTATGTAGGCCTTGGCCTGGGAGGTTTTCGGGGGCTATGTAAGTTGACTTTTTGAAGTCAAAGATGATGTGATGGGCATAGAATGATATGTTGAATAATTGATGCTTATGCATGATGGTATGTATGATGTATATTATGCATGTATGATGATGTGTGATTGATGATGTGCGATTGATGATGTTATGTTTATCTATGATTGCATGTTATGTTCCCTGTTACGTGTGATGATGTGACTTTACGTGGTTTGATATTGATTAATGAACGTAAAGTATTATCTTAATGAAGCGAAAGATTTAAGATAATGAAAGTGGAACATAATGAATGAACGAATGAAAAGCCTTGCATGAAACTAAAGGGAGGTCCACAACTCATTGAGAGTAGTTACGTTGTGTGTGTCTACAACGTGTGATTTTGGCTAACTCATAAGGGTTCATACACACAGTAAGAGTTCAGTCCCGGTGACTGCTCCAATACGTGCGATTTCCTAATTACTGTGTGTCATACAACGTGCGATTTTGGCTAACCCATAAGAGTTCACACATAGGGGGAGTTTCCAACTATGTGTGTATCTACAACATGCGATTTTAGCTAACTCATAAGGGTTCGTAAGAGTTTAGTCTTGGTGACTGCTCCAATAACATGCGATTTCCTAATTACTGTGTGTTATACAGCGTGCGATCTTGGCGAACACATAGAGTTCACACACATAGGGGTGGTTTGTCCTAGTGACCACTCCATACATGCGATATGTGCGATATGTGCAATACGTTCGATACGTGCAATATGCGCAATATGTGCGATATGTGCGATATGTGCGATACATGCAATATGTGTTATACGTGCGATATGTGCGAGATGTGCTAAATGTACTAAATGTACTAAATGTACTAAATGAATGATGATGAAGATAATAATTATTACCTTGATGTATGTGCGATGTGTGATCACGTGCGATAGTAATGAAATTTTTTTAATGAATGAAGGTAATGCAATGTTATTATAAAACTAGAACACACTCAACAACGCTGACTTTTTATGTATTTTCTAGTTGGCATGTAAAGTTGCTGAGGATGGCACGGGGCGGCTACTTGGCTCTGTTTGGATGGCATTCTTTTGTATAATGTTTTTGCAATGTAATGCGAACGAACGATGTTTTGTAATGAATGATTGTATTAACTTGCAAAAGCATTTATAATGAAATGAAAAGTTATTTTAATGTTCCGCTGCGATGTTTTATAAAAGTTAAATGTAATTATATGTTTACGTGCGATGATAGACCAGCTATAAGCGTCCCGGGAACGGGGCCTTACATGTTGGTATCAGAGCCAAAGTTTAAGTGAAACGGGTAAATTTTCAAAATAAACCTAAACTTAAACTGAAAATGGGATGGAAAGGGAGGGGATACCAGTCCGAGTTGCTACGTGCCATCATGTATTTTCTTAATGTTAACCGGTATTACGTGCGCATATTATGTGGTTTATGTGCTGCTTATAGATTTAGATACTGATGTAGTCATGGTAGGTAATGCTCGGGGTATGAAGAATAAAGTAAGTGGCTAATCACAACTGGCCACTGTAATTAGGGACTTACTATACTTGACATAAACTAAGTTGTTCCCTTGAATGACCATGATGGTGTTTGAATCTTTCAGTGTGTGTGTTAGAGGATGGCCGGTGGTAGATCATCTAAAGCTTCACGTGGTGGAGGTCGTGGTGCTGAACCACGGGCTACGAGAGGAAGGCCTAGAGCTGAAAAGGTGGTTCAGAAGAACCCGAGACCCCTCATCCGGAGGGTGGTGATCAGAGCGCCTATCTGAGAGCCTCAGTAAAGGAGGCTGTTGTGGAAGAAGTTCATCAGGTCATGCAGACGATCCTACCGTCTGTAGTGACAGAAGTGATAAAGGCTGTACGGGAGGGGGAGAGAAAGGAAGGAGTAGGCCTACGAGCGAAAGGAGACAGCCCGAGACTGAGACGGTTTTCTTCGATGACAAAGTGGAAAAGGAAAAAGAAGGGCCTATGCTGGAGGCGGCACGAGGCTGTAATTATGGGGCATTTCAAAGATGCAAGCCCCCAACCTTTGATGGTAATGGTACTGCTATTGCTACTCACCGATGGGTGAGAGAGATGGAAGTTGTCCTAAATATCAGCGAGTGACGAGAGGAGCAGAAAAGGAAGTTCGATGCCCACTCATTCGTGGACTCGGCTCTGTGTTGGTGGGACAATATTGTCCAAGCCGAGGGTAGCCAGGCTATCAGAAGAATGAGATGGCCGAAATTGAAGAGGCTGGTAACTGAGGATATCAGTCCTCACCGTGAGATGGACAAAGTTGAGAGGGAGTTCCTGCAGCTGGAGACGGGAACGATGACACATCAGCAATACACCACCAAGTTCAACGAGATGGCATGTCTGGTGCCGGATCAAGTGACACCCTTGTCACGAAAGATCAAGAGGTATATCCAAGGTTTGCCGGCAGATGTCTGTAGGCATATGATCGCTGCCCGACCAAGCACGTTTAGGTCGGCATTTGACTTGGCGGGGAGGTTGTATGATGAAAGGACGTGGTGGTGGCTGAGGTGAGTAGGAAAAATGGTGGAGACCGGAACTGGAATGGGAAGAAGACTGGACGGGGTGGTGTCCCGATGAACAATAAGCGTGCACGGGTGGATGACTGACGTGTGGTCACATCTAGTGCAGGATCGAAGAGTTGTGGTAAATGCGGGAAGGAGCATTCGGGAGAATGCAAATGGGGGTCAAACATGTGCTTCAAGTGTGGGAAGCCTGGCTATATAGCGAGGGAATGCGGGGTTGTAAGGTGTTACAACTGTGGAGAGAATGGTCACCTGAGTAGAGACTGTAAGAAGCCGAGGGCTGATGGTTCGGGGGTGAAGAAGGTTGGAGGAGAAAGGCAGATGGCAAGTGCCAGAGTGTTCACGATGATGCAGGGGGGAGGCTAGGACGGACCCTGATGTTGTGTCAGGTACGTTTCTAGTAAACCAAACTTTAGCCTCTGTGTTATTGGTGTTATTTGATTTTGATGCTAGTAAAAGTTATATTTCTGCTGCTTTCTATGCTAAATTGCCTATTAGTAGTTAGAATATAGATACACCCTTCGATGTAGAAACTGCCATAGGAGGGTCTACTCGGATTTCTGAGATGATAGAGGGTTGTGACATAGAACTAGAAGGTCACAAGTTTCCTCTTTGACCATTTATGATGACCTTAGGCGGGTTTGACGCAGTCCTAGGAATGGTTTGGTTGGCGGACTACGAGGCGAACGTTGTGTGTCGAAAGAGGATGGTTCGATTAACAACGCCTGACGGAAGTACAGTGACGGTTTATGGTGATTGATTCACGACTATTCCAAAGGTGATTTCGATGGCGGTGGCGGGAAAGTGCATGAGGCGTGGATGTAGTGCCTACTTTGCCTACGTAAAGGACGTGGATACACCAACACCACAACTGACCGATGTACCGATTGTGTGTGACTTTCCAGACGTGTTTCCCGAAGACTTACCAGGAGTGTCACCTGACCGCGAGATCAAGTTCCAGATTGACTTGATACCAGGTGCCCAATCTGTTGCTAAGGCACCGTATCGATTGGCTCCGATCGAGATGAAAGAGTGGATGGAGCAATTGCAGGAGTTGCCTGATATGGGGTTCGTTAGACCGAGTATCTCTCTTTGGGGTGCTCTGGTTTTATTTGTGAAGAAGAAAGACGGTAGTACGAGGATATGTATAGACTACTGTGAGTTGAACAAGTTGACTGTCAAGAATCGGTATCCATTACCGAGAATTGATGACCTGTTTGATTAGATCCAAGGCGCCAGTTGGTTCTCGAGGATAGATCTTCGATCTGGCTACGATAGATGAAGGTTAAGGAGCAAGATATTCTTAAAACAGCTTTTCGCATGCGTTAGGGACACTACGAGTTTCTTGTTATGTCTTTTGGTTTGACCAACGCGCCAGCTGCTTCTATGGACGTGATGAATCGAGTGTGTCAGCCGATGTTGGATAATTTCAGTGATTTTGTTTATCGATGATATCTTGATTTATTCAAAGAGCAAGAAAGAGCCTGCCGATCACATTTGAGAGGTGTTGGAGACGTTGGGAAAGGAGAGGTTATATGCTAAATTCTCCAAGTGCGCATTCTGGTTGCGCGAGGTTCAATTTTTAGGTCATGTAGTGAGTTGCGGTGGGATTATGGTGGACCCGGCAATGGTGGAAGCAAAGATTTGGTGGTTTATTCTGATGCTTCCTACTCAGGGATGGGATGTGTGTTGATGGAGAGAGGAAAGGTTATAGCCTATGCATCCCGACAGTTGTAAGTTCATGAGGTCAATTATCCCACTCCCGACTTGGAGCTAGCAGCCGTGGTATTGCGTTAAAGGTATGGAGGAACTATCTAGACGAGATGAAGTGCACCATATTCAGCCGAGGTACATAGGGCCTTTTTGAATTATTGCTCGAGTAGGAGAGGTGGCTTATAGATTGGGGTTACGAAATGAGTTAAGTGGAATTCATTCGACAGTCCATGTATCTCATCTGAGAAAGTGCTTAGCAGACGAGGATATGATTGTACCACTAAAGGAATCGAGGTAGATGAACGACTCAATTATGTGCAGCAACCAGTGGCGATTATTGATCGTATAGAGAAGAGGTTGAAGAATAAAGTGGTTCCTCTTGTGCGTGTACAGTGGAAGCACAGGAAGGGATCTGAGTCTACGTGGGAGACTGAAAAAGAGATAAGGTAGCGTTACCCATGATTGTTTGAGGAATAACAGGTTTCGGGGACGAAACCTATATAAGGGGGTCGACTTGTAACACCTTGTTATTCCTTTAAAGATAATAAAGAAAGAACGAAGTGAAGAAAATGAAAGAAAAGATATTTTACCCAAGTTAAGGGGTAAAAAGTGTCAAAAAGGACAAAAGGTTTGAAAAAGTGGGTGTAAAAGGTGATGGCTGTCCATCACTCTTTCTACACCCACACAAAATTCGGATCTTGTTACAGAGAGAAAGCAAAGGAGCTGAAATTCTCGGATCTCGAAGAACAAGAGCTGAAAAGTTCGAATTCAAGGTAAGAATTCGTGTGTTTAAGGTGTTCTTGTCTTGTTTCATCCTGGGTTGTGTGCTTATGTATGTTGTGTGTGTTCGGTTGTGTGTTTTTAGTGGGTTTCTAGGTGAGAACTTGTAGCAATCGGGCTTTGAAGGAAGTTGTTAGGATCGTGTATTGGATGATGTACTAACTGATTAACGTATATAACGAACCAAATAGTGCGGAATCCTATTTGATTAGCGATCCAATCAGTGAGAACGCACGTAGAAACAATTATGTATTGAATCTATCGTTAAGAATCGATTAGGAATCGATCTACTGCGATCTATGAACTTAGAGTATGATCTTAGAGGTCTCTAGACGGCTAGGGTACGTCTGGAGTCGAAGTGTGTTCAATGCTTGCGTTTTTCCATGAATTAGGTGGTATTTATAGGTTAGGGTTGCTCATTCAAGTGACTGAACCATTAGCATGATTCAGTCGTGTGATTGAGTCATGCGGTTGGTCCATTCGCACGACTGAGTGTTCAGTCGTGTGACTGAGCTAATCTTATGTGACAATCATACGGCTGATCCAGTCTCCTGGTTCAGTCGTGCGACTGAGTCATTCGCATGAAGTTGTTCATGCGTATGGTCCATTAGCATGGACCATTCACATGATAACTTCATGTTATTAAGTTTGAACGTATTAATTGTCATTACATTACTTATATTAGTTCAATCAACCACAAACCTATATAATCAAGTCAATATGCGTTAAACAACCCATTAATGAAATATTAAACATGATAAACACAACCAAACATTTACATTTCATTAAGTACCCAACTATTACAAACGTGTAAGACATTAAAGACATATTACATTAAGTTCAGAAACTAGGGACACAACCTACAAACTCCCCCTTGGACCTAGTTCCATCTAATGTCTTACCGTCTTCATCACCTCTTCATACTTCTTGTAATTCTCTTCTTTTGTGACTCCTACATGTATCTCAAACGCAAAGCAGAGTCATATAACATTCTGAAACTGTAGAGCTTGTACAATATCTTCAGAGTCATAGAATAGTGGCCACTTGTATATTGTGTATACATCATCTTCAGACAAGTTTGTGAGCTACATCGGGTCAAATACCCTGATAGTATCGATTTTGCCCTCTTTGTTCAAGACTATGACTGCCTCTCCTGTCCTCCAATCATAGTACCACCATTTGAAGTGTGGAGTGAAGTCCTGTGGCATTTTCCGTAGTGGGATCTTAGACATGGTGCCCGGAGGACTCCACTTCAGCACTATTCTCGGTTTTTCGGTTATGGCATCAACCTAAGATCTTCTGATATACCTCGTTGGTTGTTGAGGTTTGAAGTTGACCCATCTGGTGTTGTACTCTCTCTTCAGTGCTGCTTCAAACCAGCCAGACATCTTGCGTGGATCTGCGTATAGCAGTTTCAGCTTCGCTAACTGGTTAAGCTCAAATCCAGGAAGAGTCTTCAGGTCGTGTGGGAACCTAAAATACTCGATCCCTTTCTCACGTTTAACAACATAAACGTTGAGATCTTAAAATGTGCCCATGCAATGATTCTGCCTGACACCTTGTGATGTTTCTTCACTTTGTACAGTTTGGTGTAGACACTCGACTTTGACGCACTGCGTTGGGCTCTCATCTCTTCAAAGCATGCAGCCTATTCAGCCTTTCTGATATTAACTTCAGCATCTGAGGCTTGGGCCTTATCTTCCGTCTTATCCGACTCTTGTTCCAGTTTATCCAGAGTCTTAAAGGTTTCACTGACTAGATTGTCTCCTAGATTGGGAATGACATTACCCTCATTGTCAGTGTACTCTGGATAATGCTAGCCAGTGACGTCTTCAATCTCGTATTCATCCACATCGTTGAGCTCTTCGTCACTTTCCACATGGACTGTTGGAGCATCTTTCACAATCTCCTCGGCATTGAGTTTGAACATTTTAGCAATTTGCTCGTCAGTGAGATTGTGAATGATCTCTCCTTCTTCAGAGTGTACATCACCGATCTCCTGACTATACCCTGCAGATCAAGAATCAACGTGAGCTGAGTCTTGATCTGTTGGAGGGGAGCAACATCATATTCATCCCTCTGAAAGTTTGGATCTGCTTGATTTAGACATTCAACACAACAATCATTAGTTAATAATCAAAACAGAAACATAAACATTGAATATAAACATTCATTACATTAATGTGATACAAGATTCAAATACATATGATTCAAATAACAAAAACAGCTAAATATTACTCTTATCCTGGATCATATGCTCTTCTGCTGACGGGGCGGATGTGGAGGCACCATGATCTTGTGATTTCTTCGTCCTCCTCTCCCTTGTAGGTGTGGCACCCGCAACAGATGTGTCATCTTCATCATCATCAACATCATCATCACCAGCATCATCACCAACATCAGTATCATCCTCAATGTCATCACCGTCATCATCATCATCATCATCACTGTCATCATCACTATCATCTCCATCTCCTTCCTTGATCTTTAGAGGCTTGTCCTTTGATCCCTTGAACCGCAACATGATGGTCTTGTTTGTAGTCTCCAACTTCTCTATCCTTTTAGCTGAATGGGCATGCTGCTCTTGTATTTGGGACATCTCGACGTGTTGTGCATCCATCAGCTGGGCATGCTGCTCTATCTGCTATGCCCGCTGCTCTATCTGTTGTGCCTGCTGAGATATCTGCATTGATTGGGCAGAAGTAAGGTCTACTAGCTGTCGAATCTGAGCAGTCTTCTCGTCATCGGCAGCCAACAATCTTAGCACCATACGGTTAAGTGCTGAGAGCTGTTCCTCAACCCCACTTGGAGGTAGAGGTGATACAGATGTATAGGATGGATATGATGACGGACCGACATGGTGACTAGTGGTGGTGGTGGTGGCATTGGTGAAGATTGGGGGCAATATAGATGAAGGTGGTGGTGGAATGGGTGTGGTAGATGTGGTGGTAGATGGGATGACTGTAGTGGTGGTAGGTGGGGTGATGGTAGTAGGTGGAGTGGTGGTAGTAGGTGGAGTGGTGGTAGTAGGTGGAGTGGTGGTAGCAGGTGAAGTAGTGGAGGTGGTGGTAGTAGTGGTGGTGGTGATGAAGGTCATCCTCCTTTTCTTCTTCTTCAACCCGTGGGGCTAAGCCATCCTTTTCTTCCTCGATCCCCTCGAGGTGGATGCTCCCCCTGGAAACCTGCTGGACTGATCTGGAGCATAAGTAGGATCAGTGTCAGCCTCCCCAGGGCGTCCACCAACCTCCCGAATACCTCGATCGGTGGCAACCACCCGGCTCCCCACAATGCGGGTTAGGGGCTCCTCATCCGTATCCTCCTCCTCAACAAGAATGAAGTCCTGATGGAATCCTGCAGCCTTTGCTCCATCATGAGTGGATGCTGGAGATGCTATATCTGCAGTGGGGGCCCTTGGTTGAGTGGGCCCTGCATCTCCACCATCATCGCTGTCATCGTCGTCGGAGTCATCCTCCGGGAGCTCTAACTGCTCAACCTCTGAGTCACTGTCTACGTGACGCCATTTACACCTCCCTAGAGCCACATAGTCCTCCTTGGCCAGATGGCCTATAAGTCTCTTTATCGGGGGCTTGACCTGCTTTCCCCGGTAAACCCTCATACGACCCAGTGTCGTATCATCCATAATCTCTAAAGCCACAGCGTCGGGGCTCTCCTTTGGCAGCGAGGGCAGCTTCTCGTCAAAAATCATCTGTAAGAACTTAGGGTACATGCAGAAACCCTCTTTGCACTTCGCCTCCAAGTTCTCTATGAGGTAAGAGAAGATCATGCTAGAAAAGCTGAAGGGGTGGTT
>BJCM01018781.1:0-13728 GCA_018326385.1 Flaveria bidentis
CGACTGAGCCAGTCGCCTAGCTCAGTCGTACGAATGAAGACTGTAACCTATAAATACCACTTAATTCGTGGAAAAACGAGAGGTTTCGAGATTACATAACCCTAGCCGTCTGAGTTCGTCCAGTACGTCTCTTCCAAGTTCATAGAACGTTTCTGATCATTCCTAGTCTATTCTTAACGTATTCTAATCGTTAGATTTGATCGAATTAACGTTTTCTTTGATTGGATCGCCAATCAAATAGGATTCCACACTATTTGATCTGGTTTCACGTTGAATCAGTTAGTACTTAGTACGTAGCAGGTCCTAACAAGTGATTTACGTGTATACCAACTCAAATAGCGCGGAATCCTATTTGATTGGCGATCCAATCAGTGGGAACGCACGTAGAATCGATCTTAATATTAAGAACGATTGCAAAATGATTTAGTGCGATCTATGAACTTGGAACAGGTTCTATGAAGTCTCTGGACGGCTAGGGTACGATTTGGTACGTAGGGATTCGAATTGTTACGCTTTTCCACGAATTAAGTGGTATTTATAGGTTAGGGTTTCTCATTCGTGCGACTGAACCATTAGCATGGTTCAGTCATGCGACTGAGTCATGCGGTTGATCCATCCGCACGACTGAGTGTTCAGTCGTGCGACTGAGCCAATCTCATGTCACAATCGTGCGACTGATCCAGTCTCCTAGTTCAGTCGTGCGATTGGTTCATTAGCATGAAGTTGTTCATGCGTATGGTCCATTAGCATGGGTCATTCGTATAAGAATTTCATAGGACTAAGTCTAAACATATTTCTCAACCATTCTTGACTAAGAACTATGTAAACAACAACAAACCTATATAGTTAGTTCAACCATACGTTATCATACAATAAGAAATGAAATATTAAACATAATAAGCATAACCACAAAATATATTTCATTCAGTACCCATTCTATTACATATATGAAAGACATTTTACATTTGAGCTTCTAAACTAGGTACACATCTATCTACAATAAAGACAGAGCATCCACCGTGAATGCTTTAACATAAATAAAAAAAGGTACCGACAATTCAATGATGGTGTTCCAAGCGTACACATTCAAGCCCTTGTGCAAGAAGTGGAAAACACAGGTGGTCTCGTCAACATGTGAAGTGGAAGATAATGCTACTTTTGTCGTATATTATAGACTTTACATAGTTTAACATAACAAAATAAAAATGTTATTCATAAAAAGACATTACAAGCACATAATCAGAAAACATAATTGTTTTTTACTAGAAAATTTGTACCAAAATCTCACGGGCCTTACTCGGTCTCCGGATTTGGAGTGGGTCCTCACGTACAATTCACCTAACATGGGTTCCAAATAGGGGTGTGTGATCACGTGTCAATAATTTGGTATTTAATTGATCTAAATATTTGATTTAACATCATGGTTATGGTGGAATAAGTCCAAGTTGTTTGTGTATTGTATTATAGGTGATTGGAGTTTAAGGAAGCTTATTTTAAGGTGAATAAGTACAAGATGAAACCACAAGGGCCAAATGCACAATTACCAAAAGATTCAAAACAGGAAACCGGAACTAAATTTGGTGAAACATGAAGAGTGGAAGAAGTGGGAAGGAAATCGGAGCCCGAGAAGTGAAGAAATGCAAAAACTAAAGGTTCAAGATCATGGTAACTTAAAATGGGCATAACTTGGGCTAGGAAAGGAGTTACGGGGCCCACGACCTATCAACGGAAAGCTCGTGAAAACTTACATGTTAAAATGTTGTGTAAAATTGTGCAGGAAGGCCATATGCTACGGCCTAAGGCTGTAACTTACAGCCATGTGCTGAGTCCGTCTGTGAACCCCGTAAAGCAGAAGGTTTGGCCGTCTGCTTGAGGGTAGGCCATAACCTACAGCCTATAGTCCGTAATTTATGGTCTAACACAATATTTGGAGGATTATTTAAATTTTTAAATCCTATATAACCCTAATCATTAGGGTTTCGAGAAAAAACTTTGGAGTATTCAAGGGATTTGAAGGTATCTTTAGAGTATTCCAAGCTTCCTAAATCACCACAACAATCATCATTGATCATCATCAAGAAAAGATCAAAGATTTAATGACAAAAATGCATGGCTAAGTTCGTGTGATTGCTTTCGGGTGGAGAGTTTCTATCAAGGGAGGTGGTTAGTGTATCTGGGTTTCTTTATGTTAAACACTTTGTGATTGAATGTATTTGAGGTTTTGATTGAGTTAAAAAAAATTTTTTATTAAAAAAAGTTATTTGTTTTATCATCAGTTTTCGGTTTTCTTGCATCGTGAATTCATTGAGAAAAGTGGATAACGTGATATAGATAATTTGATGTCTTTGTGAATGAATGAGTCTTAAAAGATTGTTCCTTGGTCATCACTTCAATCAAAAGCCAATATCTTCAATTGTGTTATGAAACCCTAGAATATATCTAATAAACCATTGAACTAGTAGAACTTGAAACCCGGAAGTGATTGCTTCTTAATATTCAGTCAATTTCATTACAAAGTTTATTGCTTTATGCAATTGTTCTCATTACTTCTTTCAACGTTTTAAGTTTTCATTATAAAGTTTGAGTCTTTTAGTTAATCGATTCATGTTAATTAAACGCTTTCCACATATTTCCTGAGAAGAAGACCTTACTTACCCTTGCACTAAGGTAGCTAAGACCGATAAATTAAATTGTTTTTGATCGAGTCTCAACAACCAGATCAAAATGGCGTCGTTGCCGGGGAATTAGTGCACTTAGTGTTTAATTGTTTTTCTTAAAAATATATAAAACCCAAAAAGATATATTTTTTTGTTTTTCGTTTTAGTTTGTTTTCTAGTTCAGTATTACGCGAGATAGTTTTGTGTTTTCTTTTTTGCAGGTACCTATTACGTTAATGCATACAAGATTTTCAGGAATGACTTCGCCATTTCACTTTGATCCAAAAATCGAGAGAACCGCAAGAGAGAATCGAGTGTTTCACAAATCATCAACTTCAAGAATTTCTCACTTTCGAGGTCAAACAAGATCAGAAAAGGGTACATCATCAGCCACAACTCAAAGGATTTTAGGTCGACTCTCTAGAACACCAGAAAGTAATCAAGTAAGAGAAATGAATAATCTAGGAAACCAAGGAAATCTACAACCCATCCAACCATTAGGAGACATTCCCTTTCATGTATTTCCTCCACCAGATGAACCTCAACCTCAACCACAAACTATGCAACCTCAACCTCAGGGGCCGGTCCTTATGAACCAAAGGGTGCAACACCAACCTCATCCCATAAACTTTCAACCAGCACCTAATGCTTGGATCAGTTATCCATGTCTCCAGCATGACGAGGAGGGGACTCATCATAGCAATGAGTGCTGATTTTCAGTTGAAGGTAGTCACCATACTAATCATGTAGAAGATTGGATTGAAGATCAAGTTAATATGGATGGACCAAACCAACATGACCTTGAGGATTACAAAAACCAATCGGGATATCAATATCATTATCAAGGTGGCTATGCTCAACAACCTATTCGCAACAACATTGGTGGTCAACCATTTAATGGAATACCTGCCAATCTAAAAGCACAACATCTTGCACCAGCACATGGTGTGGATAGTCACTTTCGTCTCGCTATTGTTATCAATTCATCTCTCATAGTTTCACCAACACAAAGGGGCGATCTTTTGAAGTCCGACCACAATGCTTAGGCATTCTTCCTTATTTTCATGGAATGGCAACGGAAGAACCATATTTGCACATATTTGAGTTTGAAGCATCTTGTATCACTTTTGGTTATCAATGTTTTTCACCGGAGGAAGTTAAGTTTGTACTATTTCGGTTTACACTTAAGGATAAAGCCAAACAATGGTTCTTATCTTTGCCTTCTGCAAGTATCTACACTTGGGTTCAAATGCAACAGATATTTTTGGATGAGTATTACACATCTCAAAGAACAAGTAATGCAAGGCGAGCAATTAGAGGTTTTACACAACAATCAGGGGAACAATTTCATGAAGCTTTTCATCAGTTCAAAGAAATGTTGAGAACTTGTCCACATCATAGAATAGCTAAGTGGGAATTAATATCGGCATTCTATGATGGACTCTCACCGGAAGATACAAGAGATGTCAACTTTACAAGTGTGGGTACATTCACATTGAACCATGAAGATGAGGATTGGGATATTCTGAAAAGAATGAGTGTTATATCCAAGAAGCATGCACAATCAAGTAGAAGGTCAAGAGGAGCAAATGTGAAGATGGTGAATGATCAAGCTGCTATGGATAGAATTGGAATTCTAGAACGAGAAATTACAAGCCTCAAAGTTGGAAAGAGTGGTGTGTCACACATATCTAGTGAATACGACGTATGTGACACGTGTAATGACATAGGTCACACCTCGGCTACATGTTACTTGAATTTGGGGAAAAGTGAAGAAGTACATCAAGTTCAAGGCCAAGGAGAAAGGAAAACATATGACATGAATTCTAACACATTTCACCCTGGTCTTAGAAATCATCCTAATCTTAGGTATGGAAACAGTACTAACCAATTTAATCCCCCTTTTCATGTACCAAATCAAGAAAGCAACCATTATCAAAGCCGGCAACAAAGCTACAATCAAGGAGGCTACCAAAGGAATAACTACAATCAAGGGAAGTACCAACAAGGAGGTCAATACCAACAAGGAGGTCAATACCAACAAAGGCATCAACAACAACAACAAGAGACTTCTACAAGTAATGATAATGACAATGCAATTCTTATGGCAATTCAAGACCTTGCAAAGGAGATGAAAGAGTTTAAGCAATTCAAAGAGGTTCAAGAAAAGACCAACGAGGTCATTATCAAGCAACTAGGACAATTATCTGAATAATTGTCCGGATGGGAACAGGGGAAGCTTCCAAGTGACACAACTCGGTTTGTATCATTCCTAAATCCAAGCATATTGATTATGATTTAACCTCTACTCCTCAGATAGTTGTAGTTAATAATAAGGAAAGTGATGAAGAAGAAGGAAGTGACACGGGAGAACCAATTCTTCCCATTCAAGTTGGAAAATTTAAAATCAAGAGTGCACTCTTAGATTATGGAGCCAGTGTGAGCATCCTTCCTGGGAGCTTGTATGACCAATATGACTTTGGTCCATTACATGAAACTAACAAAACAATGGTGCTTGTTGATTCGATATGGAAACAACCTCGAGGGATGGTTAAGGATGTGATAATCAAGCTAGGAGAGTTCTACTACCATGTAGACTTTATGGTGCTTGACTGCGCACCGGTAAGGATAAATGAGCAACCAAAGGTAATTTTTGGTTGACCATTCTCGGCAACAACCAAAACTCAAATCAATTGTCGGGATGGAATGATTGAAATGACATTCAAAAACCGTAAGTTGTTCTTTAATGTATTTTCAAAATCAATTACATATGTAGTTAACAATGGTTGTTCTATATCAGATGCTACTAATGGGTGTGCTCCCCTTTACATCTCACATGTAAGTGAGCACATCATTGATCCCTATAGGTTTGAGCTTGAGAATGAGGAAAAGAAGGAGAATATGAAGATGGAGTCACAAAGGAATGAGAAACCAAAATGAATGTTTAAGATGGGTAAGCCACCGGATGAGGAGATTGCATGGGGCAAAGAAGAGATGGTTGACCCTTATAGGAGCAAACAAGAGAATCCATCAAGCAATGAGAAATAGTTCTCTAAAGAGAAATTTGGAGAAAAACACTCAATAAGACCACCTTAGTGGTCTTAGGTAATGTCTGGCTGAAGACGTTAAACTTAGCGCTAACAGGAGGCAACCCGAGAACTTTATGGGAGTGTTCACTAGAAACCCTCACGAGACTATAACTTGTCCACTCGGGTCTATCGAGAGGTTCATAGGCTTGTTGCATATGCTAAATACAACCGTGATTCCTACGAAAGTGAGTTTTACTTCTTTTATTAGTTTTTGTGTCCTTCATTTTGTTTTTTTAGTTACTTCAATCATACACAAGACGCAAACACTCAAGTGTGGGGAGGAGCAAGTCCCTTACCGAAGACTCTCACTAATGAGCAGGTCTGTGTACTCCTTCCTTATCTTGTTTATTCATTATAACCATGGTTATTAATGTTTAAAACCATACATTGGGTACAATGTATTCCAAGTGTGGGAATACGGGAAAGAATTGAAAGAAAATTTTGAACCTGTTTGAAAAATTAAGTAACTTTAAAAAAATATTCTAAGTAAACTTAAGTGTATATGAAACTCAAAATTTTGTATACATGGTTAATTGTTACTAGTTTATGCATTGATGGATCCCTTGGCATGTTTGTTTTGCTAATTGAGTAATGCATCCTAATTATGAATCTTCATAAAAGTAGGTGAAATTCCTAGGTGGTGTAACAAACCAATTGTAAAGAACATACATGCTACACATTTTATTACCTCTTTCCACCATTTCCGTGAGAGTTAAGCCTAATTGAGAAACTCATAGTATACTATGAGTTACCTTACTTCTTTGCATAAAGAGGGAATCCACTGTGTGCATCCGAGTTAGAACTCATGTAATTAATACATATCAAGATCATAGACCAATATGTGCATAAATATAATAGACGCATTAGGATTGAACCATTTGTTTAAACCTTTATTTTTAATTCCATACCAACAAAATCTCCCTCTAGATACCATGTTGAGCCCCAACTTGTCGTTTCAAGCCAAAACAATAAACCCAAAAGCCTTAGCCTTTTTATGGAACCTTAGAGGATGAAGTCTAATCCATAACATATTTGGAAGAGTCATGTCAATAGTAGTTCAATCATAGTAAGGTTATTCTTGAGAAAAAAATAGAAAAGAAAAAAGCTAAATATGAGGTCAAAATGACCAAAATATGCACCAACAAAAAATAGTGTGAAAAATGTACAAGTAGTGCAAGCAAAAGAATAAGAGTGATAAATGACACATCTATTGCGTTTAAGTTGGATTTAATTCTCCGTTAGCCACTCTTAAATCCCTTTCAATCCCACCTTAAACCCTAGTCTAAATTACCACCCAAGAAAGACCTCTTGATTTTTGTATCATATTGTGTCAATTGATGGCGATTTGATTAAAATACGAGCTTATGATTAGTATGTGCATTCGTGGTTTGAGAGATCCATAAACACTAGTATATCATCACTAGTTCACAAAATAAACCTAGAGGAGTGTTTATTATGAGAAATGTGAATGCATGAATGTTTGAAGCAAAAGGTGAGTATATGCCAACCAAAGACTTTAAATGCAAATAGTATTGAATGATTAGGTTCTGAACATTAGATCATGAAGTTCAAACAAAAGGTTAAGTGTGGGGATGTGATCACATGTCAATAATTTGGTGTTTAATTGATCTAAATTCTTGATTTTAGATCATGGTTATGGTGGAACAAGTTCAAGTTGTTTGTGCTTTGGATTATCGGTGATTGGAGTTTAAGGAAGCTTATTCTAAGGTGAATAAGTACAAGATGAAACCACAAGGACGAAATATGCAATTACCAAAAGATGCAAAATAGGAAACCAGAACTAAGTTTGGTGAAACATGAAGAGTGGAAGAAGCGGGATGGAAATCGGAGCCGGAGAAGTGAAGAATGCAAAAACCGAAGGTTCAAGACCATGGTAACTTAAAATGGGCATAACTTGGGCTATGAAAGGATTTATGGGGCCCATGACCTATCAACGGAAAGGTTGTGAAAAGTTACATGTGAAAATGTTGTGAAAAATTGTGCAGGAAGTCTGTAAGCTATGGCCTGAGGCCGTAACTTACGGCCCTGTGTTGAGTCCGTCTGTGAACCTCGTAAAGCAGAAGGTTTGGCCGTCTGCTTGAGGGTAGGCCGTAACCTACAGCCTATAGGCCTTAAGTTACGGTCTAACACGATATTTGAAGGATTATTTCAATTTTTAAATCCTATATAACCCTAATCATTAGGGTTTTGAGAAAAAACTTTTTCTAGACGAATTCAAGGGATTTGAAGGTATCTTTGGAGTATTCCAAGCTTCCCAAATCATCACAACAATCATCACTAATCATCATCAAGAAAAGATCGAAGTTTTAATGACGACAATGTGTGGCTAAGTTCGTGTGATTGCTTTCGGGTGAGAGTTTCTATCAAGTGAGGTGGTTAGTGTATCTAGGTTTCTTTATGTTAAACACTTTGTGATTGAATGTATTTGAGGTTTTGATTGAGATAAATAATTTGTTTATAAAGAAAGTTATTTGTTTTATCATCAGTTTTTGGTTTTCTTGCATCGTGAACTCATTGAAAAAAGTAGATAACGTGATATAGATAAATTGATGACTTTGTGAATGAACGAGTCTCAAAAGATTGTTCATTGGTCGTCACTTCAATCAAAAGCCAATATCTTGAATTGTGTTATAAAACCCTAGAATATATCTAACAAACCATTGAACTTGTAGAACTTGAAACCCGGAAGTGATTGTTTTTTAATATTCAATCAATTTCATTACAAAGTTTGTTGCTTTATGCAATTGTTCTCATTACTTTTTTCTACGGTTTAAGTTTTCATTATAACGTTTGAGTCGTTTAGTTAATCAATTCGCGTTAATTAAACACTTTTCACATATTTTCTGAGTAGACGACCTTACTTACCCTTGCACAATAAAGGTAGCTAAGACCGATAAATTAAATTGTTTTTGATCGAGTCTCGACAACCAGATCAGTGTGCATAGGTTGGTTTGGTGCAGAAAGTTTAGTCTAAATCAAAACCAAAAACCGATATTTCAGTTTCTGGGTTTTTAAAACTGTTCAGTTTCGTTTTTGGTTTTCGGTTTTCACTTCGGTTTTGGTTTTTTTTTTGTTTTACCATTCAAGTTTTTAAAGAAACAATTGAATCAAATTAATGAATATAAACTAAAATCTTTATGCTTATATCATTTTGTTGATATTTAAATATAACCTACGTCTTCTTATAAATTACTTCACATTAAAATGAATTGCAATCTAAAAATACAATAACAAAAATTCAATAAAATATTTTAATCTACCAATTTAAACAAAAAAAATTAAAGATTATTCTTAAGATCTAAATATTTTAAAAAATAGATAATATAAGTTAAATAAGTAGGTAATAAGCTAATAATGTTTATAAGTGTATGAATAAATCTCTAAATTTAGAAGTTTGGTTGATATGGTTTTGGTTCGTTTTTTTTTTAATTTTTATTACAAGCATAAGTGAAACCAAACCGAAAAATTAATTTTAAAATAATTATCAAACCAAACCGTCGGTTTCTTATTGGTTTCGGTTTTTCGATTCGATTTAATCAATTATTTTATTTGTGGTTCGGTTATTATAGTTTCTCATACACCCCTGGTTCCAACATATTATCTCACACTATAACAATATGTTAATTAATATTAGTTATTAGTTATTAAATAGACACATCATCTAATTAAGTTGAATCTTTTAAAAAAAAATGTGTACCTCATAGGCTAAAACAGGTAAGGGTATCAACCCCTTATGGGAAAACGTACCCACATGCTTCTTGTTCCTATTTTAGTGAGTGACCCTTGCATTCTTTTTCCATACTTCGAACATATATATTAATATTGTGACACCCTTAAAATTTTCAAAAATTCCAAGGGACTAAAAATAAAAATGCGAGGAAATGAAAGTCCAAAATTAAACAAGAACCCTTAAACTTAAAATTGTCATATCTCAGGGTAGTAAATGAATTACTAAAGCCATAATATATGATTTTGGGATATCTCAATGAAAGAAATATGAAAATGTAAAAATAAGTATCTTATGGTCATATGGGGCGCATCAAATCTAAGATGTGAAGCGCATCGACCCTCCGAAGCAAACAATCTCGTGTTGGCACGTATCTGATAAGTAACAAAATAAAACTGACACGTATTTTGTGAAAAATATGATTTCGATATAAATTATTTTACTGTGTAAATAATTTGGGCGTATAAGACCAGTTCCAGATGCCATATTAATATTAGAAATCAACTTTTGATCTTCTTCAAGACTCCATGAACCTTTCTTTAAAATAAACTGGATTCAAGTCAATAGTATCATGAACTGATGGAGTATCACGATGATCACTGATTGACTGCTATAAATAATGATCGTTGTAAGTGTAATAGATACACTAAAGCAACTTCCTCTCAACCTCCAAGAAACTTCAATATCAATTGATTCTGTGTTTCAATCCTTTGGTCAAAGTAAGTTCTATATAAGTAAACAATCTTTGGTGCTAAAAGTATATTTAAAAATAATAGTAAAACATTGCAATTAAAAGATTAGATAAAATACTCTTACCTTCGCGATGTACAATGCCTAGATTTGACACCACATACACGTGGAAAATGAAATATTATATAGGGGAATTCACACGCGTTTTAAAGTAATTAATGAGACAGTATGTATGATGCTATTTATAATTCATTTTAGTCAAAGCTTTTGTACGCATACACGTATACAGATTGCTTACAAGTACATAAAACTAATTACATTTTGTGTTGTAGTTGACATAAACTAGCTAATTTTGTAGAGATTTTAATTTTTGAAAAGGAGTATTGTGTTCAAACACAAACATGATGTGAATTAACTTGAAGTAATTTATTTTATAGCAAAATGAACTATATTTGCCGTTAAGAATCATTTGGTTGAGATTTATATTTTTGAAAAGGAGTATTGTGCTCAAACACAAACATGATGTAAATTAACTTGAAGTAATTTATTTAAAAGCAAAATTGAGATACATTTTCCGTTAAAAAATCATAAATTTTGATTTTTCTAAGAAGTTAATTTTTTGACTAATCACATGATTAAAAGCATCCGCAGTAGGAATAGTATCGGCAACTGATGGATATGTAAGAACACTATTCACAAAATAAATATAAATAATTTTATTAATCAAATATCCACATTACAATAGATAAAAGAAAAACAAAATAAAAAATGAAAGCAAAACACAATATAAGTAAACTGATATTAAAAAAGAAAGAATACAGATACGGTGGCTAGAAATTTATGTTCATTAAATATCCTTTAAAGTGAGCCTTAAATCTAAACCTTTTAGTATTTATATGTCTTAAGTAAGTCACCTTAACCATTTTCACTAAATATCATTGACAAAAACAAAATTTTATGAAATACAAACTTTCTTAATACAAAAAACTTTTTTTAAAATTAATTTTTTTAAAAGAATTTCTTTTGAAAAATAGGATGTGTAAAGAAACAATTTTCCTAAAAAAAATTAAAGAAGAAAGTTTTAAAAATGTTGTTTGGTGTATTCATACACGGCATATAGAATCGAATACATTGAAAACAAGAAAAATTCAAGAGGGTTGTTAGAGAGCTATACCCTTATATAACCCATATATGACACATATAAAGCTATATAACGAGTATAACAAATTTTGATACTAACTACAAGGAAAAATTCAGGAGATTGTCAGAGGGGTTATACGTTTCATATAGGACTATACAATCCCCTTTACGACGCGTATGAATTTATACAACATATATAAAAATTTAGGGTATAATTTTAAGGTATTTTAATATCCACACCCTTTGATTATCGACTAGCTTTTAGTTATTCATAATTTTTTAATGATTAAATTTAATATTACATTCTAATAAAACTTGCATGTCATCGATGCGTTTTTGTCATCGGTAGACATAAGCAGAACGCACAACTCATGTTTGAGGTGTAAGATTTAACTTTACTTCAACATCATCACACTTTGCAAGTCTAGTACGTCAGGCAAAAGACAAAATAAACCTCAACGTAACATTTTGATGTATTATCTTAATGATGGGTCTTTTCCATGCTGCCTAAATGTTGCTGTGACATGACATTTTGAAGTAACATTCATTATTTAATTGTGCATATTTCTCCGTTTTTTAATCGCGACCGCATCCTCAATCCCCTCATGAAAAAACCTATTACTGTAAAAACCTCATGTTTTAACTCTGAATATTTTGTTCGGAGTAAGATTTGAATACATAATCATCTATATGTTTGGATCTTAAAATTTTGAAGTAGGGCTGGTATTTTCATTCTGTTTATAATATGATGAATTTTTTTAATAAAATTGTATTTTTTTATTTTTCTAAGTCTTAAAAATAATTAAGATTGAGAGGATAGACTCGATTATTTTAATTCTTGGTTTATAAAAACATTAAAATTTATAGACATGATATATAGATAGTTAAACAAGTTTTAACTAAAAAATATTTTTTTCAAAATATTAAAACATCAGTTTATCTCTAAAAGTTTTATATGTTATTTCAATTTAACTAAAAAAACTTTATTATTTTGGATAAAGTTAAAGGAACTAATGAAATTTTAGTAGTGAAATTGAAACAACTTATAAAAATTTTAAAGTTAAATTAATGTTTTTAATCTTTTGAATAAATCTAAAATAGTAAAATCAAACTTAACTCATGCTTGAATTTAGTTTAATCGAAACGTAGATGGATTTATTAAATAAAATGTGCTTAGAAGCGCTCACGTCTAAAGTTGGTTGTCAAACAATGGGTAACATAAATGAATTAACTTAACCGTTTTTACCAATAGCGAAATTAATTAGCTGGTTGTCAAACAATGGTTTACATATAGGAGTTAAATCTAATTTCATCGACTTCTTAATTTATATCCCTCAACTTTATTGTAACGGCGGCTTTGAAGGTGGGCGGAGTGAACCGCTCATGGCTTGATCTCCTTAGGAGCCTGATATTTAACAAAAAAATCTATTGTATATATTAACAAAAAAGTATAGGTTATTAACAAACCCAATGATAATTTACTTATTTTAATTTATTATACATTAGGGACCACTAACATTTTAAAATTTTAATTTAGTCCACTACCATTTATCCGATCTAAACCAATTCTAAAGTGCTACGAGAGCCTCACGAGTCGATTAAGTACGTAAATAAGATTATATGGCTACAATAATTTTGTCTATTAGCGTAACAACTATCGTTGTATTATAAACCTTTTTGCACAGGCATTATTGATCTTATACTATAGGGCCCCAATTTGTCTACTTACTCAGGGCCCAAAAATTTTCGAGCGTTCTCGGGGACGGCCATGTTGACAGCCATGTTCATTAGATTGTAAATTGGTGCAGGACCGGTGAAGGGGGTAAATTACAACACAACAACACAAAGAGGAGATTAACCAAACTTAATCAAACAGTAATACTGGATTAACCACAATAAGACACTAAGAACACAAGTAATATGAGAGACAGAATACAAGAGCAAAATACACAGTGAGATGGTTTTCAAAATTGCAGTATATTGCTTTCTCTATGTTCTATTACAAGTGTTACAAAGCATAATGGAAAGATACAAGAACAAGGAATACTTATACTACAACCTACAGCCGGCTATACTTTGAAAGCCAGCTGGACACAATTGACTAGACACAAACAAAATCAATTTTAAAGTCAAAAGGCAGATTGCCTTTTGACTAGTGACTATGACATGTCATAGTTCACATCCTTATCTATTACAAAAAGGATAAAGTACATGAAGTAGAAAGTTACAGACTCAAGACCTTAATGTACAGTTACCAAAAGCATGGACCTTTTCACCAACTCATGTAAGTTGGTGACTATACAGAGACGCAACGGAAAGGTGTCTAGCTTTATGGAACAGTACATCAGATAAAGCATGTGTCAAAAGTCTTTGGAAGAAATCTGTCTTCATAAGTTAAAGCTTC
>BJCM01018976.1:0-40077 GCA_018326385.1 Flaveria bidentis
ATGAGGACTGTCAACATCTGAAGTCTTCAAGTGTTTTGGTAGCATCAGCCTAGGGGGAGTTTGTAGAGAATTATGAAGAGGCTGAAGCAACCAAACACCCAAAGTCCTTCTGCATGCATGCACATGAGTACTGAAGTAGAAGCTTCGGAAGTTCTCACACCAGCAACAAGAAATACTCTAAGTGTGAAATCTTCCAAAGCCAAGACCTATATCTTCCGATGCCAAACATGAAGTCTTCCGAAGCTTCAGAGACAAAGTCTTCCGAAGCCTCAAACTATGAAGACAGATTTCTTACGAAGACTTTTTCAACATGCTTTATCTGATGTACTTTTCCTTAAAGCTGGATCCCTTCCCGCTATCACTCTGATAAAGTCACCAACTTACATGACTTGGTGAAAAGGTCCATGCTTTAGGTAAACTGTACATTAAGGTCTTGTGTCTGTATCTTTCTACTTTATGTACTTTATCCTTTTTATAATACATTAGGATGTGAGCTATGGCATGTCATAGTCACAAGTCAAAAGGCAATCTGCCTTTTGACTCTACAATTGATTCTATTGTATGTCTAGTCAATTGTATCCAGCCTGGCTTTCATAGTATGGCCGGGCTGTAGGATGTAGTATAAGTATTCTTTTGTTCTTGTAACTTAAGATATGCTTTGTAACACTTGTAATAGAACCTGAGAAAGCAATATACTGCAATCTTGAAAACCCATTTCCTTGTGTTGTGTTCTTTGGTTCTGTCTCATACAATTACTTGTGTTCTTAGTGTCATCCCTTGTGGTTAATCCAGTTCACTGTTTGATTGAGTTTGAGTTGCTCTCCTCTTTGTGTTGTTGTGTTGTAAATTGCAAAGCCTTCAACGGTCCTGTAACTGTGGATAGTCATCAGACGTGACATCCTCAATCTCAATCTCATCCACACCTTGTCGCTCCTCGTCACTCAAAACATCTACTTTCGGAGCATCTTTGACAAACTCATCTCGATTTAGTCTAAACATATCAGCGAGCTGCTCATCGGTCAGATCATGAATGATTTCTCCTTCCTCTAGAGTGTAGCTCACAGACCTTTTCACAATCCCTTGCAAATCAAGAATCATATTTATTTGAGTCTTGACTTGCTGAAGGGGAACGCCATCATAATCCTCAGCCTGTGGAGCTTTGCTTTTGCCCTGATAATGTGTTTCTTCAGGAGGATGTGCGGAGGATGTGACGCTTTTGGAGCGCCTCACCATTGTAGGTTGAGTTGAGACTGATGTAGATGCATCACCTTCTTGATCATCCTCCTCCTCCTCATCATCTCTTTTACCCTTTCCACTTCCTCCAACTTCCTCATCATCATCATCTTCTTTTGATTCATCATTTGTTAACTTATCATCATCATCTCCACTATCATCTCCATCATCCTTAATCTTCAGGGGCTCACCTTTTGTTCCCTTCAAACTTAGCATAAGATTTTTGTTCTTCTCTAACCCCTTGATCCACCTGACAGATGCCATCAAAAGCTCATTTTGAGCCTTCAGTGCATGGTGAGCTCCAACTAACACTCTCTCATGAGCAGTGTTCTTCTCTATGAGCTGAGCAATCTGCTTGCGCTGTGCGGTATTGACCGCCATCAGCTGATTCATCTGGTTGGCTCTCAGATCATCTGTAGCTAGTATCTTGAGCACCAGTCTGTTTAGGCTCGCCAATGGTTCGTCTAACCCAATAGTGGGTAGAGTAGAGCCCCGTGTAGCTTGCAATTGGGTGGATATGCCAGCTTGGGGAGTAGTGGGTGTAGTGGTGGATGTAGTGTAGATGGGAGTTGGAATGGAAGTGGGTTATGGTGGAACTGATCTGGGTACTATGGGTGAGGTAGGTGGGAATGTATAAGTGGTTGTAGGAGTAACAGTAGTGGTGGTGTGGGGAACAGTGGTGGTGGTAGTGGCTATGGTGGTGGAAGTGGCTGTGGTGGTGGCAGTGGCTATGGTGGTGGAAGAACTGATCAAGGTAATCTTCTGCCTCTTACCCTTCTTGCCATAGGATGGGCCATCCTCTTCTTCCTAAAACCCCTTTCTATCAGGGCTCCCCTGAGCTGATTGGCTGGTCAGGTGTGTACGTTGGATCTGTGACATCAGTGTCACCACCTTTAGTAATAGCTTGGCATCCACCAACCACCTCTTTTCCCTTCTCGATAACCACAACCCGACTCCTGACTCTCCTGGTGAGAGGCTCATCATCAGTCTCATACTCTTCATCTAACAAGAAATCATGGTGGAAAGCAGTCTGCTTAGATCCGCCAGGAGCAGCTGAAGTACTGTGTGGAGGTGGTGGATATATAGTAGACGTGTCGGTGGCCCGTGATTGACTGGAGCCAGCATCTCCACCACCTTGACCATCATCATGGTCGTCATCACCGTTATCATATTCGTCCGTAGGAACCACTATGGGCTTAAAATCTGAGACACTGTCATCGTGACGCCACTTCTTACGAGAGGGCACCATGTAATCCTCGTAGGTCTGTTGGCCAAACAATCTCTTGACCGGGGCCTTCACCTGCTTCCCCCAGTACACCTTTATCCTCTTAGAGTGGTGTCATCCATCAGCTCTAATACTACTGTATCATCCTTCTCCTTAGGCAGCAGGGGAAGCTTCTCATAAATGATCATTTACAAGAACCTTGGATACATGTAGAAACCTTTAATGCCTTTGGCCTCAATGTTCTCTATCAAGTATGAAAAGAGCATGCGTGAAAAACTAAACGGGTTATTTAGTACCAGTGCAACATATGCATTCTGGATTTGGTTGGACATCTCGTCGAATCCTCCACGTCTGGAGGCTATGCACTTGAGGATCACATGTGCTAGATACTTGAACTGGGGGCACATGTTGCTCTTGTTCAGTACGCCGACATTGATGTCACTAGCATACTTGATCCTCAGAAAGCAACCACGAATAGTTAGGGGATGCACCTTTGTTGGATGGGCTCCGTCTTCCCCCTAATGCAAGACTCTCCTCAGGTCGTCTTCACTGATCTCTATGTCTTGTCCGAGTACAGATCTCCGGATACAGTGGGGATCAATGAACCTATCAACTGTGGCATCTTCACATAAGGCTTGCTGAATCGATCGGTATGGTGTGCATGTAGTAGAAATGGCCTTGTAGATCCTCGATCTACGCAGGAAGGTGATAATCCAGGTGAACTCAGAAGCGTTTCGAGATGCAGCATCTAGATGAGCACAGATGTTGTGCTTGGTGCTCATTGTCAATCTCTCAGCCATATCTCTTCAACACAAGAAATATATACATTAGATTTATTCATAAGAGGTAATAGTTGAATTTTAGCTGCTTTTGATCAACTGGTTCAATCGTGCGATGGAACCATACGACTGAGTTCAGTCGTACGATTGAGCCTGCAACTGAGTTTAGTCGTACGATTGAGCTTGCGACTAAACTTAGTCGTATGCTATGACATGCGGTTGAGTTAGTCATGCAACTGAGTCACTGATTGATTCACTTGTGCGATTGAATCATGCGTCTGGCTCAATCGTGCGACTAAGGTCCATATGGCGTGTCTATTCGCATCTTGCTATATTCGACACCATAAATTTAAATCCTTGTCAAGACGTTACATTATACTTCGTGTCTAGATTCATTAGGTTTGTAGGGACTCGAAATAGCCCTTGGTGTCATTTAAATCAACGTTTATGTCCATTTAAGTGGTATATTTTAGAGTATTGTCCCGATTCTTGATTTTAAACATTTTCGGTCACTGTGGGTTCGATTAATCCAATCATTTGATCAGATTTTAGTTTCAAACTACCTGAAGATGAATAGAAATCGGTTATTATCACAATCGAAGAAAATCACAATAATCGAAAATTTGGGTAGAGTATCTGGTATTAGGCGGTTATTGAGAGATTTCGAAGGGTAGTAGTTAATACGACTGATTGACCCCCCTTTTTATACTGTTTTAAGTTTCAGTCGTGCAACTAGACCCACACGCAAGATTCATTCGTGCGACAGGGGTTCAGTCGTGCGATTGACTCATACTCCTTCATCTAGTCATCCGATTGGTTCATTCTTGTGATCCAATCTCATAGTTGACCCGTATTCATGATCAATTCATGTGATTGGCTCATACTTATGGTTCAAGCGTGCGATTGGCACATACTTATGATTCAATCATGCGATGGGCTCATACTTATGATTTAATGTTGTGATTGGCTCATACTTATGAGTTTGACTTCATACATTTCCATACTCTCAAAATTTAACTTTTGATACATAACATTATGACCAATGATCATTTCAGACATGACCTTTTTAAAAGAAATTAATTAGATCACCTCAGACGTGATCCTTTTAATTAAGAGCCCATTGGTCACCTTAGACATGACCTTTTTAATTTGTGATTCACAGAGTTCATCTAGTTATATAGTCCGACATCAACGCAAAGAAGATAATGAAAACAAAAAATACCTTGAATTAAAGCAAAACAAGACATATTTTTTGGTGTTTTTGGTTTGAGGTGGATTGAAACCTTTTAGAAATCATCTAAGCAATTTTTCCTCCTGAGTAGAACAACATCAATTTAATTTTATCATATCTGGAAAGATTCATATGGAATCATACATGGTATATCATAATCATTTGGGACCCTTTTATATGTACTTGGATACTAGATTCTTATTTGTCTGAGAGTCAATAACACTTGCAGGAAATCATACTAGAGCTATAAGATGCACACAGTGTTTTATACTGTCGAGAGTTGCAGCCACGATGATTGTCAGTATATTTGTCCACTTAAATCCATACACATATTTTTGACTCACATTAGTGATGAGTTAGGTTTTATTATTTCAACAATCATTTGTGGATCCCACACTTATATGGTAATCAACATTCCTCATGAGAATTTTGAGTGGTCTATGGGTTTTTGACAAGAAGAAACTATTCTAAGAGCTTTTAAAGAGATGACAAGCCTCAGGTCAATGCCATCGCACAGTAGAGAGGCGCAAACAACAATGAATTCTAGAATATTAGGTTATGCTTATCCTCAGGTCAGTTTTATCGCACAACAGAGAGGCACACAACCTATGTTCTTTTTAGAGCGTTTTTTTGCACATAACGCACCAAGAACATTACTCATTAGCTTGATTGCGCTTCACAGTTTGTCCATGTGCTTTGCTCATTTTTATGGTCATCCGCACACATTTGTGTCGCTTATTTTGCTCTTCACCCCGTATTGGAAATGCGTTGATTGTGTTAACCAAGGATAAGATGAAAACCCACAAAAAGTTGAACAAATTAGTTTTAATTTGATAAACCAATGAAGTCTACCAACACATCATATAATGAACTAGCAACCCCTATGCCTACTTTTTTTATGTTACCTCTGTAGCAGACTAGTTTACTATCATCTTTTCCTTTATTTTGCTTAGACTTCTCAGACTTCTAATTTGAATATAGCATTTTGATCATTTAAATCCTTTTGATGTCCCAAACACTTAGTTCCATGTGAACTATCATTTTCTATAATTTTTGAATCAATATCATAGATTTGATTAATTTGCTTTCAGCTTATCTGGCCGCCCCTAATTTTTTAAATAATACTGAAAATAAACTATTCTCCCCCTAAAATGCTAATATTAAAAATGTTTTTGTCTTTTTGGATTTTGAAAAATAGGAAAATAAATTAAAAGAAAGAAAATTTTGTGGGTCTAAGAACTCGATTCTTCTGTAATCACAACACTTTTTTTTTCACGCCATTAACTCCAAAAGATATAAGAACTGAGGTATGTCAATAGCTTTTGTGTAAAGGTCAGTGCGTTGAAAATCTGTATTAATTTTAACAATATCAATTAATTGCTTTTCAAAACAATCACCTATAATGTGCTATTTAATACTGATGTGTTTAGTTTTTGGGGGTTGGACAGGATTTTTAGTGACAGCTATTGCAGCAGAATTATCAACAATGATAGGGGTGTTAGAAAATTTCAAACCATAATCTCACATTTGTTTTTGAATCCAAATGATTTGAGAACAACAACTTGCTGCAGCAACATATTCAGCTTCACATGTTGACAGAGCAACAGATGTCTGCTTCTTACACTGCCAGGTGACTAAGTGTCTTCCAAAGAACTGACATCCCGCTGATGTTGACTTGTAATTCATCTTGCAACCACCATAGTCTGAGTCACTATACGCTGTAAGCTCAAAGTCATCATCATGGGGATACCACAACCCAAGTGTTGGAGTACCCTTTAGATAATGAAAGATCCTTTTTACCCTAATTAGATGATTTATTTTTGGTTTAGCCTGATATCTGGAACAGAGACACGTGGCGTACATAATAACAGGATGAGAGGCAGTGAGGTACATCAGAGATCCAATCATTCGTTGGTACATAGTGGCATCTACCACATCACCATTTTCGTCGGGTGCCACGTTGTGGTTCATGGCAAGTGGAGTTCCAGCAACCGTTGCATTCTCCATATCGAACCGACTAAGGATATCTCCTACATATTTGGACTGATGCAGGAAGATTCCATTTGGTGTCTAATCCACCTGCAACCCAAGAAAGAACTTCATCTCTCCCATGGCACTCATCTCAAACTCAACATTCATCACGAATTCAAATTTTTTACACAATACTTCATTTTTGGAACCGAAGATTATGTCATCCACATATATCTGTACCAGTAGTAAATCACCATCTTTCTCTTTTATGAACAACGTGCTGTCAATAACCCCTTTGCGAAAACCATGTTTTAGCAGATGAGTAGAGAGTTTCTCAAACCATGCTCCAGGGGCTTGATGAAGCCCGTAAAGAGCCTTGTCCAGTTTATATCCTTTGGGTTGACTGACGTACACCATTTCACAGATTTCACCATGAAGGAAGGCACTTTGCACATCCAATTGATAAACTTTGATCTTCATGTAGGATGCATAGGCTAAGAAAATACGAATTGCTTCCATGCTTGCCACAGGTGCAAACTCTTCATTGTAGTCAATGCATTTGACTTGTCTAAACCCTTTAACGACAAGCCGAGCCTTGTTTCTAATTATAACCCCTTGGTCATCTTTCTTACACTTATGAACCCATTTAGTGCCAATCACCTTTGCACGTTTTATTCTGTCCACAAGAGTCCATACTCCTAACTTCTTGAACTGAAGGAGTTCTTCTTGAATAGCACTAACCCATGCCTCATCGTTTAAAACTTCACTTACATATTTTGGCTCAAAACTTGACACAAAACTTCGATAAGCACCATCGCATAGATATCCTTTTCCCATGACTGCAACATAACCAGCTAGTATAGCTGATTTCGTGTCTGAACTTCAGATAGAATATCCCCGATGATGTTGTCCAAGGGATGATGCACATTAACTCGAGCTCCGGGAGTGGTGCAAACAACTACCTCATTATTCAGATTTTGAATCCCAGGATTAGTTTTTGTGACTGTTAGAGTATGGGGTTCGGAAGTTCCAGTGGCATCTAGATCAGATGCTTGTGTACTTTTAATAGTGGGAACCTATTCCACCTCGTTCACATTTGTATTCTCAACTGCTTCATCATCCGAGGAAGACTCAATTACCTCAAGCTCTCCCACTAAGGGCTAGAAGTATCGTCTAATGGAACCGAGGATGTCAAGTCTAGTGTAGGAGTATTCTATTCATCAAACATCATTCAAGTAGATAACTCATTATCAAGAGGAGAAGGAGGTAAATTGAAAGACTTGAAAAATCCATCATAGTCAAAGATTAAGGAAGGTCCTTTGCCAGTAAGGGATGTGGTGTATCTTTTGATAGGATCAATTGAGACAATCTGTAATGATTTATGTAAACAATTCAAGAGAAACACAAACAATTGTAATCAATTCAAGCAATATCAACAAATTCATAGTTCATTGATATAGCTAAGACAATTACAAGAGTAAGAAAGCAGTTAACAATTCTCAACAAACTCTCAACAACTTCTTTAGCAACTTTTTTTTAGTCTAAGCTATTTATACTAGCAACTAAGGAACTAACTATTTACAAAACTAGTCCCTATACTAGTACAAAGTATAAAATATTACAATAAAAGACTAAATGTTAATCTTTCTAGGGTTCTAACATCTTTGGACATCAACATTGCACCACACTTCTACCTGACCTGTTAAGTTGTTATAAACTCTCTTGTCTGGTATACTATATCCGAGAAAGATACCATCTTCTGCCTTCTCATAAAACTTCCCATTCTGAGTTTTCTTTAACAACATGCACGGTGCTCCAAATGGTTCTAGATAATCCAAGTTGGGTTTACATCGTTAGAGCAATTCATAACACATTTTTTCATGACGTTTGACCATTAAGACTCAATTGAGAGTGTGGCATGCATTAGCCACTACCTTGTTCCAAAATTGAATAGGCAATTTAGAGTCGGCTAACATTGTCCTTGTTGTCTCTATTAAGCTCTGATTCTTTCTTTCAGCAACCCCATTCATTTGTGGGGTGTAGGCAGAAGTAAATTGATGAACAATTACTTTCTCTTGACAGAATTCCTCCATCCACTGATTCTTGAACTCTGTTTTGTTGTCTGATTGGATCTTTCTTACTTTCAACTTGTAGAGTGATTCCAATGTAATGACTAGATGCTTGAATGATTCAAATGTCTTTGACTTGGCTTTTAGAAACATCACCCAAGTGAATCTTGAGTAATCATCAGTTACTACAAAGCAGTACCAATCTCCAAAAATGCTCTTTGTGCTGCTGGGCCAAACATATCCATGCGTAGAAGCTCGAGAGGAATGTTGATCGAATTAACTTTCTTTGCATTGTGAGACTTCTTGGTCTACTTCCCTTTCTTACATGCTACACAGAAATCTGGGAGCTGGAAATTCTTGACTGTAACTCCATTTACCAAATCATTTTGAACCAGATGATTCATCTTCATGGGATTAATTTGTCCCATTCTCCAATGCCAAGAGACTGAATCCCTCTATGTTGCCTTTGACCAGATGCAATGTGCAGTAGACTCAGTTGTGGAGGCTTTTGATAGATCCAAGACATATAGATCGTTATATCTTGAAGCTGACACTAGAATTTTATCCTCCTCGATAACATACTCCTTCTTCAACATGTAGCACTTCTTGTTGCCAAACACAACCTTGAATTCCTTATCACAGATTTGGGAGACAGAAAGCAAGTTGTTTTGCTGTTGTTGAACGTAGTTGACCTTGTCAAACTTCACTTTCTCGTTTCCCACTTCGCCTTGAGCGGTGATGTAACCTCCTTTATTCCCAGCGAATAATAGGTGCCCCCATTTATTTTGCTTGACGTTGAAAAGGAGAGACAAATTCTAGGTCATGTGCCTGGAAGCCATACTATCAAGAATCTAGGTATTAGTGATAGCACTATAGCGGACACCCTGCACATACAAAGGAATTGATTAATTCAGGCTTGGGTGTCTCAGAGGTATCACACATCATGAACTCAACCCACTATACTTCATAGGATGAGGGCACATCTTTCTTCTTGTTGTTCTCACTATGAGACACATTACTTGTTTTTTCTTCCATAAACCAGTGTTGTGTATGGTCTGTTTGTGATAAACAGACGACTAGCATATGGTTTGAACTTTGGGTTTACTAATAATGTTAGGTGTATCCTTAGAGAATCATTGTTTTTCTTAAAAAAAGTTCAATTTTCTTTTTAGGTGTTTGATAATAAGGACAATTTGGTGAGATATGTCATCATTTTCCACAACTGTAACAGGATCTCTTTTCGACAGTTTGAGGAAAGCTTTGAAGTGGGGTTGAGTTTGGTCGCGGTTTAACATATGTCCGGTTGGGTTGTTTCTCTTCCTTTTTAGATGTTTCACCTTATTTAACAAACTTAATTGTTTTGACATTTTAAACATCTTTCACTTTCATTTTATTAGGATATTGATGATTATCATGTTTAAGGTTCATTGGATTAGACCTTTAGGTTCTAAAATAGAAGTTTGTGAAACTGACCATAATTTAACCTTTTCAATTTTATCATCCACATCCTTAATAGGTATCTTATCTTTTGATTCCAAAGTAGATCCTTCTATTTAGTGACAGATTTCACAGGTTTACCCATAGAATCTGGATCACTGACTAGAGGAGTAGACACCACATGATCCTTTACTGGGTTATTATTAATTGGTCTACATTTAGTGTTTAAAAGGATTTCATGTGGTGGCGGTACTACCTTATAACCCAGACCTTCCTCGGCATTTTGTTCTTTCACTATGTTCTGAACAATGTGAGAAGAACTTGCCAAACTATGCAGTTTCTGGTTTGAGGATTCAACTTCTACTTGCAAAACTGCTTTTTCCTTTTTAGTTTCCTCCAAAGAATTTAAATAGTACTTTATTTAATTTTATTGATTTAAGGCAACAACCTCAGTTTCCCTTAGTTATTTCCCTAACAGTTCTATCTTTTCTTTGAAGCTTTACTCATTTTGTTTAAAGCATGATTTGCTTCACTACAGAGTTGTAAATCATTTACTAAATTATCATTATGTTGTAGTAACCTAGAAAAGTTTAAATAAATTTTTCCCTAAATTTATCACATTCAGTAAATGCATGTTTTTCAAATAATTCGTCTTTAGAACATATCTGTGTATAACCAGACGAATCAGCTATCAAAGCAGTGTCAGACTCTTTGGTGACTGGAGATTCTGAGTTTGTAGCACTAAGCTCTTATTCAACCAAATGATTAATGGCATCCATAGCTTCTTCAATATCTGAAAGTGTATGCTCAGCTATTATGTCTCCTTCATTTGCAGATCCATCATCCAATGTATCAACTAAAGCAATGTTTGATTCACCCTGAGAAACGAATAAGAAGGACTAGTCTTGTCCTTCATCACCTTGAGCAACCAAAGCCTTAGACTCTTTACTTAAAGATGAAGCTCCAATCGTATCCTTGTCTTGTTGGTTAACTGTAGGAAAATGATTTCTATTTTCAGTCATCTTTGGCTTTATGCATTCATGTTTGAAGTGCCCTTTTTCACCACAATGGAAACACATGACTTTGGTTTTATTTTATCCAAATGTCGTATCTTTAGTAGAAACCAAATTTTTTGCGGTCTTTTTAACAAACATATTGGCTCTTCTAACAACACTAGGCAAGGCCCACATAATATCCATGCGTTGTAGCTCATTTCATCAAATTGCTCATAGTCCTCGTCAGCAAGATGACAGTTTCCAATCTTACCAGTAACTAATCTATCATAAGATTGAACAACAACAACTAGAAGGTCCATGTGCTCTTTAGCTACTTCCACGGTGACATTTCTGAGATTCTTGGTCTTCAACTTGGTAGTATCTGCCTCAAGAACTATGTATTGGGTTCCAGATGACCCTGACGTTATGGATCCTCCTGCACTACTTCGGGAAGGAGCAAAAGAGTTTGGACATAAACGCTGTTTGTAGTGGTGCTCCTGAAGCAGCCAGAGTCGGAACTGAATTGTATAGTGCAAGATTCTGAACATAGGATCCTTTCTTTGACTCGTATTTCATACGTAGTTCTTCCTCCCTTAACCTCAAAATGAAATCATTTATGTCTAAAGTAGCAAGAGTGTCGTTTTATCTCAGATTAGACACAAATGGATCCCATTTGTCTGGCAAACCGTCAACAAAACTAGAGACTTTATCTTCCATGAATGTGGTCACACCATGAGTGTCCAACTCACTCATCAGATGATAAAATCGATCAATGATATCATCCAAGCTCTCACTCCCTGACAGAGAGAAATTATCAAATTCCTTCTTAAGAACTTTTGCCTTTAGTGCTTTTAGAGTTGTATTTCCTCCGTATCTCTTTTCCAAGGCCTCCCATAATTTCTTATACTATTTGTTCTTACATAAATGATGAAATATGTCCTTAGGTATAGACGGAGTCAACAAGGCATATGCTTTCTTTTTAGCATTATGCAGAGTCTTCTTGGATTAACTCATTCCTCCCAAAGTCAATTTAACTCCATTAGCACTGACTGGTAGCGCGTAACTAGTCTTAATGGATGTCCAAAGGGTTAGGTCACCTCCATTCAAGTAGATTTCAAACCAAAATTTCCACTATGGGTATTCATCCAAAGCTTTGGCGGTTTGTTGTGGTTCTAATCTCATTTTCTAGAAGTAGAAGATTCTGGACACGCGAGTCCTTTCGAGCAGTGAATGCAGCAAACTGGTCTTCCATTGCTTTAAACTTGGTAAACTTGGAACAAGACAAATTAACTCGTGCAAATGAGCAATGCGAATTAGTCACTCGTGCGAATGAAAGATACAAATGAATTCAATCGTGCTATTGGATTCAGTCGTGCGAATGAGCAGGGCAACTGTAATAAACCGAATAGAGTTGCTTAACCGTGCGAATGAGAGATACGACTGAGTTTAGTCATACGAATGAGATTATATGAATGAGTTCAGTCATACGAATAGTCCAATCTCCCATTTGATGAATAATCGAAACTTTAACACATGCAATCATGAAAAACACTTTTTAAAGCAAAAAGGTGACTCTTTTGATTGAAAACGTTTGTTTTAACACCAAAACCAATTGAATCCACGCAAAATCACGAGCCAAAGCTCTGATACCACTTTTTAGGACCGTTTTCGTACGGAGTACTAACGGATTCTACGTGAAACTAGATTAAATAGTGTGGAGTCTTATTTGATTGGCAATCCAATCAATGAGAATGACAACCTCATCGATCTAACATTGAAGTTGGATAGGCTGCTTAGGACGCTCTGGACGGCTAGGGTTTGTCAATATTCGAAGTCTCCTATTTTTAGTTTTCATTCGTACTACTGAACCATTAGCATGGTTCAGTCGTGCGACTGACTCATGCAGTTGGTTCATACGCATGACTGAAGGTTCAGTCGTTCGACTAAATCAACCTTATGTCTAAGTCATACAAACAGATCCAGTCACCTGGTTCAGTTGTGTGACTAGTCCATAAGTATGATTCATTTGTGTGTATGGTCCATAAGTATGGTCCATTAGCATGAATAACCACAGGACTAAGTTGAACACATTTCTCTATCATTATTGAATTAAAACTATGTACAAAAACCTCAAACCTATATATGATGTTCATACATATGAATTATACAAAATAAAATAATAATAGGAAATACTCAAAGACAAATAAACATCATAATGCATATCATATTTAATTAAGAATTCACATTAAATATGTGTAAGAAATGAAAGACTTTTACATTTAAGAACATAAACTAGGAACATGATGCATCAACATTTCTTTTATCAGGTCTTCATTTCTCCTTTGTTGACATACTTTGACAGGTTGATCTTTAAGGTTTTGAGGCATAGAAACTAACTTCTTCCATATCTTTACTTATTGTACAAGAGTTGACATCATCATGGTTAGAAAGAAAAGCACTTCGAACACCTTTAGTTTCTTTAAAGTGATAAGGAGCAACATGTGATTTCACACTCTTGTTTCTTGATTTTCATCCATTTCAAGATCTTCTACATTAGCTACCAATGTATTTAAACCAATAGTTTTGAGATCAAGGGTATTCTTAAACATGGAGACAATTTGATTCCAACTTTCAGGAAAAGTATCGAGCAACTTTTTGTTCAACTCCTCGTTGTATATATTTTAATTCGAAGATGTTCATCTCGGTCACCAATTACATAAACCTGTGGAGTTGATATGGAATTGATTCACCCTCAATAGGGTAGAATGTTTCATATTGGGAGGGAAGAGCATCTTTCCTTATGCTCCTGATTTCATCACTGCCTTCATAAAGTGTGTGAAGAATCTTCCATAAGGAATTTGTTGTTTTATAGTTCTCACACCAATTATTTTATCTTCAGGTAAAGCCATACTGAGTAAGTTGTATGCTCTAATATCGACTTTAACCTTGTTAACATCCTTAGGTTATAGATCATTTATATTTATGGGTTGATTATTGTCTTTATAATCCGGTCCAAGAGCTGGTGGAATATAAGGACATTTAGTTATTGATACCTAGAAATATGAATTAGTGTAGTTCTGTAACACCGGGATTTTTAAAGATATAGAAGAATAAAAGAAAGTAAAAAAGTAAAGCCCAAGTTGAGTGTTTAATATTGTACAAGGGCCAAAGATTAACATTATGTTGTTTAAAAAGGAGCACGCCACCCATTTTTTCTATCACCAACCTTCAGTTGATTTTCTAGAGAGAGAAAGAGTAGAAGAACATTTGGAATGTTGAAAGAGGAATAAGAAGAAGTCAAATTTAAGGCGGTTGAACTCAAGTGCATTTGGGCTTGAAGGAGTTCTACTCTAAAGATGCAGAAGGTGAGTTCTAGATTCCCTTTTTTACATGTTCTAACTAATTTTGGGGCTGGAAATACATTTTATAATTTTTTATAGTGTTGGGTGTGTGTACCCGTATGTATATGTGTGTGAATGTGGGTGGGTGTATGTTTTGGTTGATTTAAGGTCATGTTCATGTTCTTATGCATGTTTTGTTGCTTAGAATGTTAGAACTAAGCTTAGAACATGTTGAAAAATGGATTTGGGTCTGAATTATAATGATGTTAGTTGCAAGTAGTTACCCATGCGCCTGAATTGTTCATGTGCCTAAGTCCTATGCGCTTGAAACCCATGCACCCAAATAGTATCCATGGGCATGAAAAGGTGCCAAATGCATGTGTTTGATCGAGTGTTAATAAATCAATGTTTAATTGATCTAATTATGTGATTCTACAACATCATTAGTGTGAAATGAAGTTACTTTAGGTTTGCTTTGATATATAGGGAATCAGAGCTATAGGACGCTTATTCGGGAAGAAAAGTAGCCATAGAAGAAAGTATAGGGGTGAAATTGCAAATAAAAGAAACTATAAAAATGGCCTTGAAACCCTAAACCGGCGTATGATACGACGGGTATGGCATATCATACGCTGGTCGGCGTATTGGTCGGCGTATGATTGGGCGTATTTGGAAAAAAATGCAGAAAAGGGGTATATGATATGCCCATTTGGGCATATGATATGCCGATGACCTAACAAACCCTTATTTTCATGGAACTTTAAGATATTTAAAGATCATGAACTCCACTTTGAAATCTAACTTTTTCAACATGAATTCAAGGGTTTTCAAGGTACCTTTTTGGTGTTTCAAACTTCCCAATACATCATAACAATCATCATTGATCATCATCGATGAAAGATCGAAGATTTAATGATGACAATGCGTGGCTAAGTTCGTGTGATTGCTTCTGGGTGGAGAGTTCTTATCAAGTGAGATGGTTAGTTCTATTTTGGGTTTTTATGCTAGACGACTTGTTTACAAATAAAGTTATTTGCTTTATAATCAGTTTTCGGTTTACTTGCATCACTCGCACATTGAGAAAAGTAGATAGTGTGATATAGATGAATTGTTAATTTTTTGAATGAACGAGTCTTAAAAGATTGTTCCTTGATCGTCACTTCAATCAAAAGCCAATATCTTGAGTTGTATTATGAAAGTCTAAAATATATCTAATGAACCATTGAACTTGTAGAATTAGAAACCCGGAAGTGATTGTTTCTTAATATTTAATCAAACTCGTTTTAAAGTTTGTTGCTATATGCACGTTTGATCATTAATCTAGTTAAAGTTTTAGTTTTAATTATAAAGTTTGAGTCTTTTAGTTAGTTGAGTTGTATATGTTAAACACTTTCCGTAGATTCCCTGAGGAGATGACCTTTCTTACCTTGCACAATTTAGGTAGCTATGACCGATTAAGAATGGCGTCGTTGCCGGGGAATTGGTGCGCTTATTGTTTAATCTTTTTTATATGCTTTTCGTAAAAATTATCAAACCCACAAAAAGATTTTATTTTTCTGTTTTCTTTTAATTTGTTTTCTTGTTCACTACTACACGAGGTAGTTTTCTTTTTTCTTGTTTGCGGGTATCTATACATTAATGCATACAAGATTTTCTGGAAGCACTTCGCCATTACACTTTGATCTAGAAATCAAGAAGACCGCAAAGGAGATTCATGTGTTTCACAAATCATCAACTTCAAGGATTTCACACATTCAAGGTCAAACAAGATCATAAAGAGGGTACATCATCAACCATAGGTCATAGGATTTTAGGCTGATTCTATAAGACACCAGAAAGTAATCAAGCAATAGGAATGAATAATGTAGGAAACCAAGGAGAGCCACACCACAATCAACCTATGGGAGACGTCCCATTCCTGGTGTTTTCTCCGCTTGATGATACTCCACCTTAAACATAACATGTGCAACCTCAACCATAGGGGCCGGTCCCTATTAATCAAGGGGTGCAACAACAACCTCCTCCCATAAATTTCCAACTTGCACCTATTGTCAAGATCTGTTATCCAGGTGTCTAGGATGACAGGGAGGGGACTCATCATAGCAATGAGGACAGATTTTTAGTTGAAGGTAGTCACCATACTAATCATATAGAATATTGGATTGAAGATCAAGTTAACATTAGTGGACCAAACCAACAAGACCTTGAGGAGTACGAAAACCAAAATTGGGATATCAACACCGTAATCAGGGTGGCTATGCTCTACCATGTATTCAAAGCAACATTGGCGGTCAACCATTTAATAAATAATCTTGTACTAGCACATGGTGTGGATAGTCACTTCCGTCCCGCCATTGCTATCAATTCATCTCCTATTGTTCTCCCAACACAACGAGGGAGAGATTTTCAAGTCAGACCCCAATGCTTAGGCATTCTTCCTTATTTTCTTGGAATGGCAACTAAACAACCATACTTGCATGTATTTGAATTTGAAGCATCTTGTAGCACTATCGGTGGTCAAGGGTTTTCACTGGAGGAAGTTAAGTTTGTACTATTTCATCTTACACTTAAGACAAAGCAAAACAATGGTTTTTATCTTTTTCCTCCACAAGCATCTACACTTCAGTTCAAATGCAGCACATATTTTTGGATGAATATTACACATCTCAATGAACAAGTAATGCAAGCCGAGCATTTCAAGGTATTACACAACAATCAGGGGAACAGTTTCATGAAGCTTTTCATTGATTCAAGGAAATATTGAGAACTTGTCCACATCATCGAATAGCTAAATGGGAACAAATATCCACATTCTATGATGGCCTCTCACCTAAAGATGCAACACAAGTAAACTCTATAAATGCTGGTACATTCACCTTGAACCATGAAGATGATGATTGGAATATTCTAGAAAGAATGAGTATGATATCTAAGTAACTTGAACAATCAAGTAGAAAGTCAAGAGGTGCAAATGTAAAGATTGTAAATGTTCAAGTTACTATGGATAGAATTGCAGTTCTACAATGAGAAATTGCAAGCCTTAAAGTCAGGAAAAGTGGTGTGGTACATATATCCAAAGAGTATGATGTGTGTGAGATGTGTAATGAGATTGGTCACACATTGATGACTTGTTATTTGAATGTGGGGAAAAGCGAAGAAATACATCAAGTTTAAGGCCAAGGAGAAAGGACGATATATGGCATGAACTCTAACACATATCATCCTCGGCTTAAAAATCATCCTAATCTTAGATATGATAATTCTAATAACCAATTGAATCTTCCTTTTCAGTTATACGCTCAAGGAAATAATAAATTCCAGGGCTGACAACAAAGTTACCAACAAGGAGGTTCGTATTAACAAAGGAATCAACAAGGATCTTCAACTCACAATAGTAATGATAATTCAATCTTAACAACAATTCAAGATTTAGCATAATACATGAAGGAGTTCAAGCAATTCAAAGAAGTACAAGAGAAGACTAATCAAGCTCTTGCTAAGCAATTGGGACAACTAGCAGAATAGTTGTCTAGATGAGAAATGGAGAAGCTTCCAAGTCGCTACAAAGAATCTTTAACATCATGCTTTGAGCTCAAAAAGTTCTCACATTAGTCAGGTAAGTATCTTGAGAGGTGGTAAGGCTTATAACAACAAATTCGTACCACCACCGCCATTTAAAGAGGGAGTGGTGGTCTACCTTGGCGAAAATGGGGAAGGTGATAGTGATATGGAACCTAAAACACTAAAAATAACCAAAAGGTAACTTTTTAGGAATAAAATAAGGAAAAACCAAAATCAGAGACAGTTGTATCACCAGGAGTGTGGATGGAGAACAATTCCATTCCTTACCTGCTAGTTTAAAAAAACCCACCAAACCAATTCCTAAAAAACGAGCGCCTCAACAGGATGAGATTTCAAAAATTTTAAACAAGTTAAAATCAATCTTCTATTATTGGATGACATTAAGCATGTCCTAGCGTATGCCAATATTTAAAGGATTTATGTACACAGAAAAGACAACAAAAATTACCAAAACAACTTGATTTTACTCATAATGTTAATTTTGTGTTATCGGGTGTACTTCCACCTAAACATCAAGATCCTGGAGCACCTTTAATTTCTATTCAAGTTGGTTAATTTAAGATTAATAAGGCACTCCTTGATATTGGAGCAAGTGTTAGCATTTGACTCGGAAGTTTATATGACTAGTATGAGTTTGGACCATTGCAAAAAGCTGACACTACCGTGGTGTTAGCTAATTTATCACTTAAACTTCCACGTGGAATAGTAACTAATATGATAGTAAAGGTGGAAGATTTTTACTATCTTGGGGACTTTCTTGTGTTAGACTATGCGAGTTCTTCAAATGATAAGCAACCTAATGTTATTTTAGGGAGACCGTTCCAAAATACAGCCTAATGCTTGGTCAATTGTATGACTAGCATAGTCGACATGGCATTTGGTGATCAAAGGTTAAGATTAAATGTGTTTTCATCTATTCCAAAACCCATATTCAATGATGAATGTTTCATGATAAACATAATTAACAAGTGACATACTCATGAAAATGAGGATAGCACCTTCAAGTTGTGTGTTTATGTGACAGGGAAGAGGTACAACTAGGGAGTGAATTGGAAGCACAAGAACATGAATGGGAAGTGAAGGCAATACAATAAGAAAAACCAATTTTGATACACCAATTTGAGAGCCTACTAGAACATATCAATACTCATTTAAAACCTTTTTAGTTTAACCATCACAAGTCGAACTAAAAGAATTGCCTAAACATTTGAAGTATGCTTTTGTAGGTGATAACAAGACTCTACCGGTGATCATTGCATCCTACCTAACTACGGATTAGGAAAAGGCTCTAATGGAGGTATTAACTACTTACAAAGCCACCATCAGGTGGACCATTGGAGATTTGACAGGGAATAAGCCTATCAATTGTAATGCACAAAATCATCACAAAGGAAAGAGCCAAACCATCACACGATACACAAAGAAGATTGAACCCTAACATGGGAGAGATTGTTAAGAAGGATGTTCTAAAGTCGCTGGATGCAGAAATTATTTACTCAATCTCGAATAGCACATGGGTAAGTCCAACACAAACAGTTCCAAAGGAGGCGTATATTCAAGTTGTGAAGGATGAAAAAGGTAGTGAAGTAGCCACTCGGCCGATAACCAGGTGGCATATTTGCATGGATTAGAGAATACTAAATGAAAAAACTTCTAAGGATCATTTCCTGTTACCATTCATTGATCAGATAATAGAAAAGCTCACAGGTCAGAAATATTACTATTTCCTAGATGGATATTCACGTTATAACCAAATTGCTATTCATATTGATGTTTAACAAAAGACCACGTTCACATGCCAATATAGAACCTTCGTGTTTAGGCGAATGTCATTTGGACTATGTAACGCCCCAACCACCTTTTCAATGGTACATGATGAGTATCTTTTCAGATATGGTTTGGGACTATTTGGAAATATTCATGGATGACTTTTCTATTTTCGGCACGTCCTTTGATTCATGTTTAACTTAATTAACATAACTATTAAAAAGGTGTGTTGAAATGAATTTGGTTTTAAGTTGGGAAAAAAGCCACTTCATGGTACAAGAATGAATTTTCTACCACCCACTAGTAGCATAAAAGGTATATGTTCATTCTTAGGGCATGCAAGGTTTTATCGAAGGCTTATAAAGAACTTTGGCATTATTACAAAAACTTTACAAAACCTCCTTTTAAAAGATTAACTGTTTGTATTTTATGATGAATGTGTTCAAGCTTTCAACATGCTAAAAGAATACTTAATTGAAGCCCCCAATCTTGCAATCACCAAATTTGGTTTTACCTATTGAAATTATGTGTGACGCTAGTGATTATGTGGTGGGAGCAGTCTTGGGACAACGTGAAATATCCGATAAAATAATAATGATAATAATGATAATAATAATAATAATAGAAATAATAATAACTAAATTAATCTAATAAGGATGATGACATCATTCATAAGCTCCATTAAATAATATGGAAATCCATCCACTGTCTTATCTTTGATTAAAAAAAACCAATAATAAAAAAAATGTAATTGTACAGTTAAAGGATCTAACCCTCATCACGTATGCTATTCAAAAACCTTTATTTAATATGCCATTGTACTTCATAAAGCCACCATACGACCATACTCATAGATCTTTCTATTGCTTCGATTCCATTGTCAAAGATCTGTAACCGCGCATTACCCCCTCACCGATCACACACTAATATCTTCATTCCGCCAACGTTGTGTCACCGTCCGAGCCATCGTATGAACACCGTCATCACTGATCATCTTCATTAACTAGTTTCTTCATGCACTTATAAGGTAACCACCAAATCATATGTTCTTTTTTTCATATGCAACTCGATCGTTATGATTATTGAAAATATATATAACTGGTTGTGGTCGCTTTGCTTTGGATGGCAATGTAGACGGATATAAATTATTCGACGACGGCAATGACCACTCAACCCTCCAAGTTTTCATACTCGACCGGTTTTATATTTTTCTTCAAAACCGAAGGTACTCCAAGCTTTACCGTCTCCATTCCATATTCACTCTCATAGATTCGTTATCCTAAATATATTAAAAAAGGCATTTAATTCGCAGTTATAGATCATCTCATTGATCGGTTCCAACGTGATACCATTGGTTTTAACTAACGAAAGTATCTTTGGAGACTATCTTACCACGACTATCAACTGTTGCTTCCGCGACCGAAGGTAACGATACTGAACAAATCTTTGTTCCAGGTTCACATTTAGTAAGAATCATATAGCATGAGAATGGACTACAACAATTAACATAAAAGTTCAAATAAACCTACTGATTTAAACAAAAAGTCATGCAGAATGTTATAATGAATATGAGATGCATAATTGTTTTATCAATAGTACAGTACTACACAAGTTTTCTTGTTTAATTTGATTCATGACTAGTGTACTTTTACCGTACAAATACCAATTCAAAGTATGAGTTTTGAAAAACAACGAATACTATTAGGTAATTAAAAATATTAAAATAGGAGTTGATAATAAAATATTTTCAAGATAAGTTTGACTAAACAATTCAACAGTAGGCCAAAACCTTATTATAATAATAATGCATGTATACTTCAAATGATATAAATTGATTTATGCATACATATATTCTGAAAAAGTTCGCAGAAGATAATAAATTAATTGGATTTGGATATTTCATTTGTAAAGAGTAAATATAAATTACATGATGATATTAAGATCACATGGTTAACATATCAAACAACGTAAACGAGTTTCAAGAGTCCAATTTGTAACATAATAAATAAATGTGTAGGCCATCGTGCTAATTAAGGACGTCGTTATATTCCGTGCTAATTACATAAAAGGTACGGATTATGATCCTTCCTCTCTCGTAGCATGAACACCTCTCGTTCTTCATATTTATCTTGAATTCATAACTTGACTTGTTTGTTATTAAATCCATAAGATTATTGTCATAAATGCTTATCGTATAGTTGACATTGTTTGCATGTGATAGGATTTATCTACTTTGTACTCATTGTCACATGCTTCTTAAACTATTGATTTTAGCTAGTGACCTTGATTAAGGGTTATAAGTAACTTATTGTGTTATAGTGACTTGATTGTATTGTATTATTGACCTCTGTACTCGAGCACATCCAGCTATAATGACATAGGGCGTCATTGTGGAATAAGTGACGTGCTCTACCTGTGGCAGAGCGATTAGACCACAACGTCTCTACATTATTATTTCGTGCTAAGTTGTTGCACATATTGATTAGTGTTAAAGGAGGCGTATGAATCGATCCTAGGATATCATTATTATTGTTTATTAGTGAGATGGTTAGGTGTGTGTGCCCACATTCCTATCTCACATATTGGTGCATTAGAACTGCAGCTAATGTACATATTGTTAATTGTTTATTGTTATCGGCTCATATGAGTATTCCTATTTGGTGATCATTATTATTTGATTTTCTACTTGATCATCTTATTGTTATCGTTATTGATCACAACATTGCTATTGTTTACTTCCGTTACCGAGCATTCTTTGGCTCAGCCGTGTTTTCTTTTGTTGTTTTCTTTTATGTTGATAACACGTACTCAAGGGGCTCAAGGGAACGAGTGAAGAGAGTTAACTCAAGAGTTAGGATGAGAACATCTAGATTAATAAGACTTAATAGTATTTAAATTTTAAGACTTTATTTCAATTATTTGAACATATGTAAAGATTTGAATTTTTCTTTGTACCTCAATTTATTACTCAGGAAACTCTGGTTACTGTTTGTGTGACACGTCAACCCTACTCGGGTTGGGGTGTTACACAACGGGTGAATAAAAACCCGTGGCTATATATTATGCAAGTAAAACTCTTTCTGATGTACAGTTAAACTATACAACTATAGAAAAAAATTACTTGCAGTAGTATATGCGTTAGACAAATTGAGATTGTACATTTGCGGCAGTAAAGTAATTTTCTATTCTGATAATAGTGCGGTACGATACTTAATCAAAAAGAAAATTGCTAAACCACGGTTAATTAGGTGGATTTTGCTGTTACAAGAATTTAATTTTGAGATTCTTGACATGAAAGGAAGTGACAATGTATTAGATGATCATTTGTCACGCGCCCTACACCAAACCAATATTCTGAATGAAGAAATTAAAGAAACATTTCCAGATAAACAATTATTATCTGTCCACCACTCCATGGTATGCTAACTTCGCTAAATATTTGGCCGCATGTACACTTCCAGGCCATTGGACAAAGAAGTAAAAGAATCAATTCCAAGCCGAAAAAAGCATTACATATGGGATGAACCAAACTTGTATAAAGTGGGGGCAGATCATATTATCAAAAGATGGATACCCAATGATGAGATCCAACCGGTTTTGGAACATTTGCATGCATCTCCGTGTGGTGGTCACTTCAGTGGCAAGAAAACATGGCATAAAATGTTTCACCCTAAAGCGTGTGAAATAATATAAAAAAAGGGGCAAGGAAACTCACCAACATTCATAGTTGACCTTTATTTTTAACATGTTTCACGAAATGACCATGTTTGAAGTTACCTTTTGAAGTTTGCATAAATCTAGGATTTGGACCTAGAATAAAGAATAAAATATCTTGGATTATTTCATATTATGTTATGTTTGTTTTCCTAATTGAGACTTATGGTTGTATTTCACACTTGAAACTTATGACAATAATATTTTGATTAAATGATAGCGTTATGTGGCTATGAACAATCTTAACCCTCACATCTCAACGATTTCACCGTCAAGGTTGGGGTGTGACCGATTGGTTTTAGAGCCATGGTTATAGGGAATTAGGATATTAGAAAATGAATGATCTATAATATAACTAAGTACCCTTACACATGAGTCGTCTCATGTATTTTATATGCTTAGATAGGATTTTTGTGCTTTATATGTTTATACTTGATTATGTTATTATATGCTTATGTGACTATTCTTATACTTTGATTCTTATCAATGCACACATGAATCTTAAATTATAATGTGAGGCATTATGTGCCTAAATCAGATGGTTTTCAAAAATGAGCATTGAATCGTTATTTGTGGTTTTCAAGTGTCATCAAAGTCTATGTCATACAACATGAAACATGTAATGCTGGAAGAGCATGATGCCTATATCTCAAGTTGTTCTCTCTAGGCAATTTATTCATATAAATCCAAACCAACCGATGGATCCATTTACCTTACCTCGGAACCCTTGGGGTGAGTGTCCACTTATAGGTACGAATGTCTTCATTAAGGTTATAGTTGACCTAATACTTTGATAAGTCAACATATTCACTTTGTTTGTAAACCGGATGTTATACTTGACACAACGTGTTGTTATCATATTATCGTTGATTTTTGCCTTCTTGGATTTTAAATCTCATTATCCAATTCTCATAACGACCCTTAATAATCTTTTTGAATGTCTTCCCCATAACACCACACTTAATTTGAAAACTCATTTCAATAATACTCTTATTCTGAACTAAACCATTAATCTTAAGAAACACGAATCTCATATCAACTTTAAACTAATGTAACTTTGACACCTCAATGACATTGTAAACAAGATTTGATCATCTAAGAACCATATTGAAGTTATTTGCTTTGAGAAGCTCCTAGGAATTCACATCTCACCCAAAAGTGTCTTAAAAATATGTCTTGTGTTTCTCAAGCCAACTCTCATATTGATCTAATGCTTGGTGCTTTATTCATGGCAAAATCTTCCTAATCGTCTTGTATCATCTAAAAAGAAAAAACTTATTAGCCAAAAGTCTTATCAAATTAATTACTTCAATTCACTTTATCAAGAAACCTATAAAATCTCGAATCATGAAATTGAACATACTTCAGCGTAGTAAAACACCATAATCAAACTCATTGAGTTTCAACATTCCTAAGAGTTCATTTGCATATGTGAAATGAAATTGAAGTTTCTTCATATCTTTGAATTAGCTTTCTGGTGACTAAATTTCGGGATGAAATTTCCTAAAGTATGGGAGACTGTAAATTCCACTTATTTTCAAACTATAAACTCAAACCCGAAACGTTTGAGTCAATCTTGTAAATCAAATTCATTATATGGTTATTTTATTTCTTTTTGTGTTCCGAAAACACTAAATCTGTCACTTAATCATTTTAACTTAAATTATATAATTTATAAACTAAATTTTATAAATGTTAAAAGGTTATTAATATCTATAAGATTTTAAAATATTCAACTAAAATAAATAATCAAATCACAAGTTCTTATGAGATTTATAAAGTCTATCAAGATTTAATAAAAAAGAAGTTATTTAATTAAAATTTAAAATTTAAATTGTAATTATTATTTTATTTATTTAATCTAATTCTAATCATAACTCCCTTTTGAAAGACTTGTAACTCACCATTAACACAATTCATAACCCCCTCCTAACCTCAACTATAAAAGCAAACTTTAGGCCTCACTTTTCCTTTGCTCATTCTCTAAAAATCTCAAAAGAACTTGCGATTTGATTATTTATTTTAGTTGAATATTTTAAAATCTTATAGATATTAATAACCTTTTAGCATTTACAAAATTTATTTTATAAGTTATAGAATTTAAGTTACAGTGACTAAATGACACATTTAGTGTTTTGGGAACACAAAAAGAAATAAAATAACTAAATAATGAATTTGATTTTAAAGATTGACTCAAAAAGATTTTGATTTTAGTTTATAGTTTGACAATTGGCGGATGTTACATAGGGTATGACTTGGGATGTTCCCGAGGACGTTGTATGATGATTATATGATATTGATGTTGATGAGTGATGATGTTATGTATGTTTGTGTTATGTATGTTTATTTTATTTTTTCTTCATGTTCGTTACTATGTTATATTTCCATGGTTTTGTGTGGTATGTATTTATCAATGAATGTAAAGTATTATGTAATGAAAGCGGAAATTAAAGATGATGAAAGTGGAATATAAGGAAAAATGAATAAAAGTAAGAATGAACGTATGAAAAGTCTTGCAAGCAAATTTATGGAGGTTCATACCCAATGAAGGGTGTTAGTTCAACTATGTGCGGTTTAGCTAACCTAAAAAGATTCACATATGGGTCTAATCTTTGTGATTGACCATACGTATGAGACCCTTTTCGCCTGCCCTAGGTACTACAACAAGCTTTGTGCACAAAGTTTGGGGTCTATTGATAGACATCAGGCCCTGTAACCAGCTTTGTGCATAATGTTTGAGGTATAGCACATAACATTGTTCCATAATGTAAGTAAGAATGATGATGAATGTACGAAATGTATGGTAAGGATGACTATGGATGAGAATGAATGATTATGATGATGAATGAAAACGAATAATATAGGATGATGTAAGATGATGAAACATAATAATAAGATTATCTATTTATACGTATTATGCATGATCGCATATGAAAGTAAAGTACGGTTTTAAATGAAAGTAAAGGAATATATATATTGATAAAACTAGAAGTCACTCAGCAACGCTGACTTTTTTTGTATTTTCTAGTTGGTAGGTAAGAGTTGCTGAGGATGGCACTGGGCCAAGCTACTTGGCTAGTTTTGGATGACATCCATTTTGTATAAGAATGATATTTTTATGATGTAATGCAATAAATAATATTTTTGTAACTTCACACTAATGTATTATTTTGCAAAAGTGATTATTCATATATCAAATGGTTTTAGTTAATTGATTTTGTTGTAGTATTTTATTAAATGTAAAAGAATATTTTGTAATTCATGTGCGATGATTGTCCAACTGTGGGTGTTCTAGGAATGAGGTCTTACATCCAGGAAAGGCTAGCATAGTGGTGGATGCCCTTAGCTGAAAAGAGATGCCTGAACCAATTCGTGTGAAGGCTTATTAATTGGTTATGACCTCCGATGTGATGAAGCAGGTCAAGAAGTTTCAATACGAGACATTAAAAGAAGATCTCCTTAACTCCTAAAGGATGAGACGTCTAGTCACAGAGTTGGGTGAAAACACTCTCGGTGTTAGAACCTAATATGGATGAACGTGGATTACTTGTTATGGGGATCTACATGGGAAGATAATGGAGGAAGCTTATAAGACTTGATGCTCCATTCATCCCGGTGCTACAAAGATGTATCAAGATATGAAGAAGCATTATTAGTGGATGGGTATGAAACATGAGGTAACGAAGTATGTGAGTAAGTGCCTTACTTGCTTGCAGGTGAAGGAAGAACATTGAAAGCAGTACGGGAAGATCCAACCTCTAGATATACCCGAGTGGAAATGGGAGCATATCACCATGGATTTTATTACGAAGCTAACAGGTACCGTGAAAAGGCATGATTCCATATGGGTGATACTTGTTCATTTGACGAAGAGTGCTCACTTCTTACCGATTTGTGAAACCTATTTCTCCAAGGGATTAGTGGATCGATTCATGAAGGAGATTATAACTCATCATGGTGTACCAGTGTCTATTGTGTCTAATCATGACACTCAGTTTACATCCAAGTTTTGGAAGAGATTTCAGGATGCGATAGGAACGACGTTACACATTAGCACAACTTATCATCCTTAGACGGATGGTCAATCAGAGAGAATCATTCTAACGCTTGAGGATCTGCTCCAAGCATGCGTCATTGATTTTGAAGGAAGTTGGGACCATCACTTATCGTTAGCTAAGTTCTCATACAATAACAGTTATGATGTCAGCATTAGTAAGCCCCCATATAAGATGTTATATGGTGGAAGATATAGAATGCTTGTATGTTGGGGTGATATTTGTCAGAAGGACTTAAGGAGCATTGTGGTGATTGAGGCTACGACTGAGAAACTAGAAAAGCTCAAGGCCTTTACGAAGGCAGGAAAGGATAAGCAAAATTTGTATCCTTACAAGAGGCGTAGAGCGGTTGAGTTCAAGGTGGGTGATTAAGTTATGCTAAAAGTCTCACCTTAGAAGGGTATTATTCGGTTTAGCATGCGAGGAAAGCTAAGCCAGATGTACATAGGGCCTTTCCGAATCATTGCACTAGTAGGAAAGGTGGCCTATAGGTTTGAACTACCCGATGAGCTAAATGGAATTAACCTGACATTCCACATATCTCATCTATAGAAGTGTTTAGTTGATGAATATATGGTTTTACGACTAGAGGACATTGAGGCAGATGAGTAGCTCAATTACGTGGAGCACCTAGTGGCGATCATTGGTCGGAAGGAGAAGAGATTACAAATTAAAGTGGTTCCTTTGGTGCAAGTATAGTGGAAGCATAGAAAGGGATCCGAGTCTACATGGGAGAATGAAGAAGAGATCAGACAACATTACCCACATATGTTTTAGGAGTAATAGCTTTCGAGGAAGAAACATATATATAGGGGGTCGGATTTGTAACAACTGGATTTTTAAAGAAAAAGAAGAATAAAAGAGAGAAAAGCAACAAAAGCCCAAGTTAAGGGGTTAATGTTGTACAAGGGCTAATGATTAACATTATGTTGTTCAAAAAGGAGCATGGTCGCCCACATTTTGTATCACCAACTTTCTGTCAATTTTCTAGAGAGAGAAAGAGCAGAAGAGCATTCAAATTGTAGAAAGAGGAAGAAGAAGAAATTGAATTTAAGGTGGTTGAACTCCAATGCACTCGGTTTTGAAGGAGTTCTACTCGAAAGTTGTAGAAGGTGAGTTCTAGATTCTCCTTTTTACATTTTTTAACTAATTTTGGGGCTGGAAATACATTTCATAAAGTTTTTGTAATGTTAGGTGTGTGTAACCATATGAATATGTGTGTGAATGTGGGTGGGTGTATGTTTGGGGTGATTTAAGGTTATGTTCATGTTCTTATACATATTTCGTTGCTTAGAATGTTAGAAATAAGCTTAGAAGATATTAGAAATTGGATAAGGGTCTGAATTATGATAATGTTGGTTGCAAGTAGCTACCTATGTGCCTGAATAGTAGTCCATGCGCCCAAATAATATCCATGCTCCAACAAAAGGTGCCAAATACCTAAGTGTTCCCAAACGCCCAAAGCTCATGCGCCCCAATAGTGCCCAGACGCCCAAAGTGCCCATGCGCCTAAGTCAGGCTCTTGTGTCTGCATAGTGCCCATGCGCCTAGAATATTGGCCGAAATGACTATGTAGGCCATGCGCCCGTGTAGTGCTCATGCGGCTAAAAGTTTTCAATGCGCCTAGCTATTCCGATACGCCTAAGGGTTCATGCGCCTGCATAGTGCGCATGCGCCTAAGACTTCGAATTAATTCTCAAAATTTGAGGAAAAAAGAATTTTTATGGAATGACTTAGGATGTTCCCAGGGATGATGTATGATGATTATATGATGTTGATGATGAGGAGTGCTGATATGACGTATGCTTATGTTATGTATGTTTGTGTTATGTTTTCTTTATGATCTTTATTATGTTATATTTTTGTGGCATTGTGTGGTATGTTATTATCAATGAACGTAAAGTACTATGTAATGAAAGTGGAAAATAATGATGATAAAAGTGGAACATAAAGAAGAATAAATGAAAGTAAGAATGAACGTATGAAAACTTCGGCATGCAAATGTAAAAAGGTTCACACCCAATATAGGGTGTTAGCTCAACTGTGTGTAGTTTAGCTAACCCTAAAGGATGTACACAATGGTCCTATCTTTATGATTAGCAATACGTATGAGACCGTTGTCGCTTGCCCTAGGTACTGGAGTCAGCTTTGTGCATAATGTTTGGGTAAGGAAGACTATGGATAAGAATGAATAATAATGATGATGATAAGAGTTGTTGTGGATGGCATGGGGACAACAACTTGGCTAGTTTTGGAAGGCATCCGTTTTGTATAACAATGATGTTTTTTAATGTAATGCAACAAATGATATTTTGTAAGTTCACAATATTGTATTATATTGAAAAAGCGATTATTAATATATGAATGGTTTTAGTTATTTGATTCGGCTGCAATATTTTATTAAATGTAAATGAATATTTTGTAATTCATGTGCGATGATTGTCCAACTATGGGTATGCCGGGAACGGGGCCTTACAAGTTCACATGATTCCTGAATTTGATTTTTCAAGATTTAAAATCAGCTTTAGTTTCCAACTTTGGGGTTGGGAAAAATGATCGACCAAAAAAGTTACTCTTTTAAGATAATTTATTAATTTTCAACTAAAAGATAATTCCTTTTGAAATGAACTACTTAATGAACTCTTAATTATAAAATAATTAAGTTAATGCAGTCACAAATTACTCAATCCTCTTAATAAATATTACAACTAATATCAAATCAAGAACGTTTGTTGATATATTTTTGTTCAATGTAATTCAACAAATACTGATTATCAATCAATAACACACTATACGTATCAATTGATGAGAGTGTAGAATAATGTTAAACGAGCAATGTAACAATACTCTTTGAACAAGAAATAACGATTTGATAGTTTTAAATTGATTTACACCAAATCGTTGAGTACAATGCCTTTGTTGGCTACCGATAAGCCTAACTCAACTTATATGTTGATCAGTTCATTCTATAACACCCTTGAATCTGAGTTATGAACTCTCAAGATGTTATGAGCACTTAAAACCAATTTTACTCAAAGTTCTATAGATCTGATAAGAAAACTAGTAAATCTAATGATATAATCAAACAAATCTAACATTGATAGATCAAACTATCTAAATCAATGAGCACTTGGCTCTGATACAACCTGTGAATCCAAGGATCGCAATCAAAAATTATAATGTTAGATTTACTTCGAATAATGATCGTGGAATGATCACTATTCGTTGTTTAATTAATTGAATACGAAATAACAATTGAAATAATAAGTAATAATGAAGAACAAAACAATTAGGTGAAGTAAATGAACACATATTATTTGATTCAAAAGTATTTTATTAAGACCAGATTAATGATTACAAAAGAACAAATAATAATTGCTAATGATGTTGGTTGTTATGATTTTATTGATAATTTTGGTGTAAGTAATGTTGTAGCTGATAGGGTTTGATCATAAGTTTAGGATCACTAGCAACTAGGGATTTTTTGAGATGTATTGATCGACGTATTGTTAGGTATTCAGACGTGTCTAAAAGTGTGAGCCTATGCCTAGTATTTATAGGCTTAGGAATTTACTGTTATGGTAATAGAGAATTTTTTGGAAATAGTAACTTTCTTATCGTGGCATGAAAGTTACTTAAAGAATGTTATTATGTTACACATTCTCTAACTGAGTTATCTTGTTTGTAGGAGTTGACTTTATGAAGTCACTCAGTCTTTGACTTGTTGACTTGATGTACTTGATCAAGTACATGCAAGTGTGGGTTTTCCGTAGGACTTGGTCTTTCTTAAAAGTTTTGCTCTACAGTAGAACGTTTGTTATTTTGTTGATCTTTGGTCTTCCGTAGGAGTCCATTGACTTCATCCACAACAAATTGTTCTACCACAGAGGATCCCTGGATGCATGTTACTTTGTTACAAAAAATTATCTATTGAAGAACAAAAATGTTCATCCGTAGATGTTTCTTACACTTAGTCATTTTTGTGAAATTTACTAAGTATGATGTTAAACCTGTAATCACAAATATAAATCAACACATTTATTGGTTAACCTATACATATAATGCATGCATTAAGATAATTATTAACAAAAGTTTATTACAAAAAAATGATTAAAGTGCTAAGCCTATACAAGGAATCTAGACCTATTGTTACTAGTTCTAACAATATGATAAGGGCAACCAGATTGAATTAGCTAAGGTTTAGGAAATATAATATTGATGAAATAATTCGTCATCGCTTGGAGGAATTAAAAAAGTTGGTTGACAGAAAAGTGTCAAAAGAGCGGAAAGAGGCTAAGGTTATAGAATTATTCCTCACGATCAAAGAAGAGATGAAAATAATAATTTCTCATAAAGCCCTTATCTTCTCTCCAGATCAAGACAGTCCAGAAGAAGATACTATGGCAGTTGAACAAGAAACTCGGGTAGGAAGGGAACAAGATAGACAAAAGATGATACCCTACCTGAGTGCCACATGACTCTATTAGGGAGCAGCCACTCCCTCTATCATATGAGTATATTGAGTTCGAATACATCAAGTAGCAAGAGCAAGAAGTTCTAAATGAAAAGAAAGATGCTAATAAGAGGATGATGGAGGAGGTTGTTAAGTTAAGAGCCACCATCAGAGCCAATCAAAAGAAATCAGCTGACAAAAAAGTAGATGGTGAGCTTCTTGAAGCTGTATGGGTTCTCCGAAAGGATACTTGGCCTAATGTCTCTATCCACAATGTATGGGCACATTAGTGTGATGAAGCAGTTGATTAAAAATTGTGAGCTGGTAGAAATTAAAAAATGTGAACTAGTAAAATTGCAAAATTGAACGAATGTTCAATAACAATTAAGCGAAACTGTACAGTCATGCTACCCATGCGAACTTGTCAGCTTCGCTTGACTGAATTCAGCGAAACTTAAGTTTCGCTCAACTCTTGATTAGTTTCTCTAATCCCTGCGAAACTACTCTTTCGCCCTGCCGAAACAATAGCTTCGTTGAGCGAAACTATAACCTTTTTCTTTATTTTTATCATTTATTGTTCATTATCTTTATTGATTATCTTTTTATTCTTTTCTAAACATATTCTATTTACTTTTTTAGATAAATCACGAAATTTAAATTCGATGACAAGAACAAAATCCAAAAGCTACGGGCTTTAGAGACTGCATCCGTTGGCTGAGGAACTCATCTATATCATATGCTATTTCTCATTCACCGGCCATTTAAGATCTTCACATCATAAAATCTAGAGAATGGTAGATTATGACACAAGGTCAAATCGATAACGAATAGTTGCAAGAATTCTAGAGCATGACATTTCTATCACTATTGAGATTATTGCAAGGGTTTTAAGGCTAGAGGATGACTGTGGAGATGAGGTGATGTTATTTGATACTGAGGTGTTGAAGGCCTTCAAAAGCATTGGGTATGAGGGACCTTGTTTTGGCACTAGAAAGCAGATAAAGAAATCCTTTCTCTCTAAGGAATGGAGATACAAAAATGTTAAAAAGAACATGGAAAAACAATCTGAGGCTATCAAGAAGAGAAAGAGATATGACAAGGATAAAGAATATGACTTTGAGGAGGAAATAGATGAGGTTGAGGAGGCACTGAGGGCTCAAAATTAGAAGAGATTAAAGAAAAAGGTTGATCAATGACAGTCTGAGAATGTGACTAAAGAAGGTCAAAGCATAAATATCAAACCTTCTTTGAGACTCAAAGAAGAGATGAAAGATCTACTTTGGATAAGGATGTGATTAAAAACCTAATCTCTTCTTTGGCAAACAAGTTAAGTATGATAAAGACAAAACTTGTGAATCAAGAGTTGAGAGAGAAGAAAAAGGATAAGATGTTAGAAAGAATGACTATGATGATGTTTGATTAGCAAGTTTTAATTAAGAGACTAGAAAGAGATGGTAATAAGCTAAAAGCATTTGTCAGCCTGCCAAATAAGTTAACTAATTCTGAGTTAAATGATTTTACAATTATATCTAAGTACTCATTCTTTGGCAGACTGAGTCCAGAATGGTGTAATTCATTTTATTATATGATCATATAAATAAATGTTAACACTTAAATTATTTAGAAATTGGATTTCTAAATATTTGTAGTTATAAAGTAATTAAATTATATGGATAATTTATATTCAAAGAAAGTATTCTACATTGTTATTTAAATGGTTGAATAATAATGTATATTGGCTTATAATATGTTGTGTTATATATAAACTATTTATTGTGTGTGACACAATTAAAATTGAAACAAAACAAAAGAAATTATAGATCCTTGGCTTGGGTTAGTTTATAAATAAGTTTTATATTCATCTAAATAACAAGATTTAAATCATTTTATTCCGCTGCATTTTTTCATATAAATAGGTTTATATGACTTTGATAATCTTGTTTTTCCTAGTTTATTTTACATGCATATGATTATCTTAAAGAATAATATCATTTGGATGATTGGTTGTTTTGTTTGGACAAAACCCAAATCTTTCTGTTTTCCTAAGACTTTGCCAAAATTTTGGGTTTTAACAAGGGAAACCATTTTATCTTAGTGTTCTTGCATATATGGATGTGTATTAAATGTTCATAACCTAGCCATGGCCTTTATGTTTGGATGAAGGTTTGTGTTATGAATCATTTGATTATCTTATTGGTTGTAATATTAATTTATTTGGGTTTGTAATCAATTTTGTTTGTTCATATTGGTTTGTAATAGTAAGTAGATTAGTGTTTTTTTATTTTACTATAGAAAAATGTATTAGTTATTTATTTGTAAAAGAAGATTCAACAAAGCTTTGGTTTTGGTTTTATGCCTTTATGGACCTCATAGTTCGAAGTGGAATTCTAGCCCAAAGACCAAAGACCAAACTTGGAGATCCATGGAAGCTAGGAGCTGAAATTGGAGCCTAAAAGGAAGCCCAAATAAAGTGGAGGAATCAAAAACACAAAGTGGTCACTTGAGGCATTTGGATGCGGGATCAAGTAGGAGTTCACCGACACATGCCTTTGGTATTTTGGTTCCTTAGTAGAGACCTTTTGGCACACTTGTTTCGGTCAACAATTGTGAAAAAATTAGATGGCTATGGTTATGAACTTGTGGTTGATTATATGGTTGTGTGGTTGTTTTATGTTTTGTTTTATCTTATTTGGATATGGATAATTAACAACTTGATAATAAAAACTTGCATAAATTTGGTTCCTTAGAAATCATTAACTAATAAATTTGGTTTTATTAAATGCTATTTACATCGAATAAAATGGGTTTTATTAAAAGGGATTTTGAAATTGGTTTTCAAACAAAGTACCATACATTTGAATGCATGCAAATGCAAGGTACATAAATTATTTTCCATCTACTTTTAAAACTTAAATCCCATTAAAGAAAGTTAAACAACATCCTTTTATACAACACTCAAATCACTTAGGAACTACTTGTGGGATAAAGGTCACCTAACCACAATTAGGGAACTTGTGCATTGAGGTGGGGTTGCGATATTTGTGGGATAAAGATCAATAACCACTTGTATGTGCTTAATCACATGTATGTATAAGTAGGGATACTTGAGTTGGAAACCATGCGAATAGGGTCACCAAAGCATGGTGTACAATAGTGTTGATGGGATTAAACATGCCAACTAAACATAAACATGTTTAGTCGATCCCATAAAAATAGAAGTTGCAAAAAGTTACGATTGTCAAATATTGACTACCTTGTTAATTTAAATAATGGGATAAAGGTCACCTAACCAATATTTAAATGCAACATTGGGTTCTAGATTTTAATTTTTTTATTTATTAACATTAAAAATACTGAAATTGGACTTTATTAAATTATGTAGATGGCCTCTAACAACAACACTATCACCCCGACTGTCCATCACCTATCACTAAGAACTATCCTTGAGAAGGATCATCTCAACCACAACAATTTCATGAATTGGTATCAAAACTTGAGAATTATTCTCAAGCAAGGAAATAAATCCTATGTGTTGGACAATCCTATTCCCGATGAACCCAACATTAATGATGCAGATATCTATAAGGATTGGATAAAGCACACTGAGGATTCAGTGCAAGTTTTTGGCTCATGCTAGGAACCATGATTCCTACAATTCAAAAGGATTTTAAGCATCATGGGGCATATGAAATGATTACCCAATTGAAGGAAATGTTCCTTCAACAAGCAAGGGTAGAACGCTTCGATACGGTTCGGGCGCTTCATGCATGTCGGATGGAAGAAACCCAATCGGTGTCATCTTATGTACACAAGATGAAAAGCCACATTGATCGTCTCAAAAGGCTGAATTGTCCTGTCTCTAAAGAGTTGGCCACGGATTTGATCCTCAATGGTCTAACAAAGAAATTTGAAACATTTGTCATGAACTATAATATGAACAGATGGGACAAGAGCATTGGGGAACTTCATGCAATGCTCAAAACAGCCAAAGCGGGAATAGGAAAGAGGGTATTACTAGTTCTAATGATTAATGAGGGTGGAAATAGGAAGAGGCATCACCCCAAACCGAAGGCAAATGTTGCCAAAAACAAGGGACACATCAAAGGGAATGGTAAGGATAAGGCTAAAGCGGAACCACCAAAACCCAAGGAGAAAAAGCCAAAAGTTACCGAGAATGATCCATGCTTTGAATGTGGTGACATAGGAAATTAGAATAGGAATTGTCCAACCTATATCAAAGCGTTAAGGAACAAGAGGGATGCAAGGCAGACCTCAGGTACAACTTTCATGATTCATATTGATCTTAATGTTAGTTCTTCAAACACATGTGTATTAGATACCAGATGTGGAACTAATATTTGCAATTTGTTGTAGGGGTTCAAAATAAGTAAACATTTCAAGAAAGGGGGCACTAGTCTTCTTATGGAAACAGAGCAAAAATTGAAGTTGAATCCTAAGGAGACTACATTTTGAAACTTTCAAATGGTTTGGAAGTTATTTTAAAAAACATTTTGTATGCTCCTAGTTTGACTAGGAATATTTTTTCCGTTTCCCTTTTAAGACAATATGGTTATGTTTTAAAGTTTATTGACAATGGTATTTGTGTTATTATGTTTGATATGCTTTACTTTAAGGCTAAGCCTTATGATTGCATTTTTTAATTAGTTCTTGATGACACATCCTTTAATAACTTGTTGTACCAATCAAGCACAAAGAAACTTAAAATGGGTTTAAGTATGACATATCTTTGGTATTGTCGTCTTGGTCACATAAATAAGAATCACATTGAAACCCTTCAAAAGAATGGTCTTTTGCAAGCAAATGAGAATGATTGGTTTGATAAATCTGAATCTTGTTTACAAGGAAAGATGACCAAAGAACCCTTTAGTGGCCCTAACGAAAGGGCAAAAGATTTATTAGGAATCATACATTTGGATGTATGTGGTCCTTTTAAAGCAATGACAAGGAATGGTGAAAGATACTTCATTACATTTATCGACGATTATAGTCGTTATGGTTATGTCTAATTGTTAAGGAACAAAGATGAAGCTTTTTGAAATGTTCAAATTCTTTAAAAATGAAGTAGAAAATCAACTTCACAAAACTATCAAAGTTCTTCATTCAGATAGTGGAGGTGAATACGTTAGTGATGCTTTTCAAGATCATCTTAGGATTTGTGGGATCATCTCACAACTTGCTCTGCCCGAAACACCACAACATAATGGTGTGTCTGAAAGGAGGAACCAAACCCTATTGTATATGGTTCGATCTATGATGGCTAGAAGCACATTGCCTGCATCATTCTGAGGTTTCGCATTACTCCCCACGGTTCGTATTCTAAATATTCCCCTAACCAAGAAAGTGGATATGACACCTTTTGAAATATGGCATGGAAGAGTTCCATCACTATCATTTTTAAAGGTATGACGTTGTGAAGCCTATGTTAAACATAACACCCTAAACAAGGTAGAATGTCGATCCACTAAGTGTATCTTTATAGGATATCCGAATGATTCTATGGGATATTACTTACAATCCAACAGAGCAAAAGGTTTTTGTTGCTCGAAAAGTTGAGTTCTTGGAAACTATGTTCCTTATGGAAGGAGCAAGTAGTAGAACAGTAGAACTTGAGGAGTATAGAGAACCATGAGACGATACATGTTTGGTTGATACTAGCAATCAACAAGAGGTTGTTGAAAAAGATCAAGTGGTTGATCAATACATACAAAACATTTGTAGATCTGGTAGAATAAACAATCCACCAAAAAGATATGGATTTTTGATGGATGGATGTTATGTGGTTGATTCGGATGAACCAACCACATACCATGATGCAATGTCAAAATCCGATTATGACAAATGGCTTAAACCATGAATGTAGAGACCCAGTCCATGTATGACAAGCAAGTATGGGAATTGGTTGTACCACCGCTTAACTCCAAACCAGTTGGAAGCAAGTGGGTTTTCAAGAAGAAAACTAATATGTATGGAAACATGGATACTTATAAAGCAAGATTTGTTGCAAAAGGGTTTACTCAAACTCAAGGGGTTGATTATGATGAAACCTTTTTGCCCATGGCAATACTAAAGCCAATTAGGATATTATTTGCCATAGCCGCATATTATGACTATAAGATTTGGAAAATGGATATCTATATGGTTCAACCCGAAGGTTTTGTCAATCCAAAACATCCTAATAAAGTATGCAAGTTAAAGAAAGCAATCTATGGATTGAAACACGCATCTAGAAGTTGGAATCACCGCTTTGATGAAGAAGTCAAGAAATTTGGATTCATCAAAAATGCGGATGAGAGTTGTGTGTATAAAAAGGGTAGTGGGAGCACCATTACCTTCTTGGTATTGTATGTTGATGGCATACTATTGTTTGGAAATGAGATTCCAACCATGGAAGGTGTAAAAACGTGGCTTGGAACTTGTTTTTCCATCAAAGATCTTGGTAAAGCCCCCTACATTTTAGGAATAAAAATCCATAAGGATAGATCAAGGCGGTTATTAGGTTTAAACCAAAGTGCATACATTGACAAAATCTTGAAAAGGTTCAAGATGGAAAACTCTAAGAAAGGTTAGGTACCTATTCAAAGAGGAACAATCTTGAGTTCATCTCAATGTGCAAGCTCAAAGGATAAGTAAGAGAAAATGAAAGGAATCCCATATGCATTGGCTATAGGATCCATTATGTATGCAATGATATGCACTAGACCAGACGTGTCATGTACATTAAGCATGAGGAGTAGATACCAACAGAACCCAGGTAATAGCCATTGGATGGTGGTTAAGAGTATATTGAAATACCTTAGGAGAACTAATGATATGTTTCTAATATATGGGTCTGGTGAGGAGGAACTCGTTGTAAAAGGTTAAACAGATGCGAGTTTTCAAACTGATTGAGATTATTCTCGATCATAATCAGGGTATATCTTCATTATGAAAGGAGGATCAATCTCATAGAAGAGCTCAAAACAGGATGTAGTAGCAATGTCCACTACAGAATCATAATACATCGCCGCATCACTGGCAACACAAGAAGTTACTTGGTTAAAGAAATTCATTTCTGATCTATGGGTGGTCTTTTCCATTCAAGACCCTCTAGAGATCTTTTATGATAACAAAGCTGCGATTGCTCAAATCAAGGAACCTCGTGCACATCAAAAGACAAGGCACATTGAGTGGAGATTCAACTACATAAGGGATGAAGTTAATAAGGGAAAATATGTATTCGTAAAGTCCATACCAACCAAAACATTGCACATCCACTCACGAAGCTCCTCGAAAGGCCAAAGCATAAGACTCATAAATGTGCATTAGGACTTTGATATTCTAGTGATTGAATTTGATTTGTTTAGTTTTTTAATAATAACAGAACAATTGTTATTTTAACTCTTTCATATGTTTATGGCATTTTGAGTCATGTTCCATTTTAACATGTTTAAATCCATGAATAGATTAACTAATCCAAATGTTTGTAGTCAATCATACTTGCGGGAACAAATATGAATGTAAGACTATTATGAACTTGGATTGTTGGATATTCATAAGGCATGAATATAGAGCAAAGAGTTTCTACAAAAGTTTATAGGTATTAGTGGGATACAAATATTGGACTGACCCGCTCTCAAATATTACTTCATGTAAAATTTGTGATTCATGATAAGTAAATTTGAGTACAGGCGAACATCAAAGTATCCTTCAACCTGAGATACATATTGGGTCTTGATATTCACCAAGTATTATACTTTGACTTATTTCTTCACTACTCTGAAACATGACGGTACATAAGGCTAAGATCAAGTATAATAGAAGGTGATTATGAGAGATGTATGTTGTTGCAGGATCGTTGAAGGGTTAGTTACAACACAACAACACAAAGAGGAGATTGAACTAAACTTTAATCAAACAGTAAACTAGATTAACCAAGTGTTGAGATACTAAGAACACAAGTAATGCAAGAGACAGAACACAAGTGTATAGTTTTCAAGATTGCAGTATATTGCCTTCTCTATGTTCTATTACAAGTGTTACAAAGAATTAATAAAAGATACAAGAACATGAGATACTTATACTACATCCTACAGCAGGCTATACTTTGAAAGCCAGCTGGATACAATTGACTAGACACAAACAAAATCAATTGTAGAGTCAAAAGGCAGATTGCCTTTTGACTTGTGACTATGACATGCCATAGCTCACATCCTTTTCTATTACAA